>JANJXV010000181.1:590000-600000 GCA_024803745.1 Megascapheus bottae | reverse complement strand
TACCCTTACCCTAAACCTAACCCTAACCTAATGCTAACCCTTACCGTAACCTTAACCCTTACCCTATCCCTAACCCTAACCCTATTCCTTACCCTAACCCTAACGCTAACCCTAAACTTTACCCATTCCCTAATCGTAAACATAACGCTAACCCTTACGCTAACCCTTACCCTAACCCTACCCCTAACCCTAATTCTTAACCTAACCCTAACCCTAACCCTAAACCTAACCCTTACCCTTTCTCTAAGCCTAAACTTAACCCTAAACCTAACCCTAATACTTACAGTTACCTAACCCTAACCCTTACCCTAACCCTAACCCTAACCCTAACCACTAATCCTAACCCTAAACCTAAACCTAACTCTAACCCTTACACTTACCCTAACGTTAACCCTAACCCTAACCCTTACCCTAACCCTAATCCTTACCCTTACCCTAACCCTAACCCTAACATCTAACCCTAATTCTAACCCTAACTCTCACCCTAACCCTAACCCTAATTCTAACCCTTACCCTAACCCAAACCCTAACCCTAACCTTTACCCTTACAGCAACCCTAACCCTTACCTTAACCTCAACAGTAAATCTAACCCTAACCTTACACTTACCCTCACTGTAACCATAAACCTAACCCTAACACTAACACTAACCCTAACCCTTACCTAACCCTAAACCTTACCCTAACCGTAACCCTAAACCTAAACCTAACCTTCACCCTAACCCTTATACTTACTCTAACCCTAACCCTAATGCTAACGCTAACGCTAACCCTAACCCTAAAACTAACCCTAACCCTAACCCTCACCCTTACCTTAATCTAACCCTAACCCTAACCCTAACCCTAACACTAACCCTAACCCTAACCCTTACCTTAACCCTAAGCCTAACCCTAACACTTACCCTTACCCTAACCGTAACCCTAACCTTAATGCTAACCCTATCCTAACCCTAACCTTTACCCTAACCCTAACCCTAACCCTAACCCTAATCCTAACACTTACTCTTACCCTAAACCTAACCCTACCCGTAACCCTAACATTAACCCTAACCCTTACTCTTACCCTTACCCTAACCCTAACCCTTACCCTTACCATAACCCTAACCCTAAACCCAACCCTAACCCTAACCCTTACCCTTACCCTAAACCTAACCCTAACCTAATGCTAACCCTTACCCTAACCTTAACCCTTACCCTAACCCTAACCCTAACCCTATTCCTTACCCTAACCCTAAACCTAACCCTAACCTATACCCATTCCCTAATCGTAAACCTAACGCTAACCCTTACGCTAACCCTTACCCTAACCCTACCCCTAACCCTAATTCTTAACCTAACCCTAACCCTAAACCTAACCCTTACCCTTTCCCTAAGCCTAACCTTAACCCTAAACCTAACCCTAATACTTACCCTTACCTAACCCTAACCCTTACCCTAACCCTAACCCTAACCCTAACCACTAGCCCTAACCCTAAACCTAAACCAAACTCTAACCCTTACCCTTACCCTAACATTAACCCTAACCCTAACCCTTACCCTAAACCTAACCACTAACCCTAACCCTAAACCTAAACCAAACTGTAACCCTTACCCTTACCCTAACATTAACCCTCACCCTAACCCTTACCCTAACCCTAATCCTTACCCTTACCCTAACCCTAACCCTAACATCTAACCCTAACTCTAACCCTAACGCTCACCCTAACCCTAACCCTAATTCTAACCCTTACCCTAACCCTAACCCTAACCTTAACCCTTACCCTTACATCAACCCTAACCCTTACCTTAACCTCAACAGTAAATCTAACCCTAACCCTTACACTTACCCTCACCGTAAACATAAACCTAACCCTAACACTAACACTAACCCTAACCCTTACCTAACCCTAAACCTTACCCTAACCGTAACCCTAAACCTAAACCTAACCTTCACCCTAAACCTTATACTTACCCTAACCCTAACCCTAACGCTAACGCTAACGCTAACCCTAACCCTAAAACTAACCCTAACCCTAACCCTCACCCTTACCTTAACCTAACCCTAACCCTAACCATAACCATAACCCTTACCCTAACACTAACCCTAACCCTAACCCTTACCTTAACCCTAACCCTAACCCTTACCCTAACCCTAACCCTAAACCTAACCCTAACCCTTTCCCTTATCCTAACCCTAGCCCTAGCCCTTACCCTAACCCTAACCTAACCCTAACCCTTACCCTAACCCTAATATTAACCTAACCCTAACCCTAACCCTAACCCTAACCTTAACCCTATCCCTAATCCTAACTCTAACACTAACCCTTAGCCTTACCCTAACCCTAACCTAACCTAACGCTAACCCTTACCCTTACCCTAACCGTAACCCTAAACATAACCCTAACCCTAACCCCTAACCCTAATCCTAACCCTAACCCTAACCCTTAGCCTTACCCTAACCCTAACCCTAACCGTAATGCTAACCCTATCCTAACCCTAACCTTTACCCTAACCCTAACCATAAACCTAACCCTAACCCTAAACCTAACCCTAAACTTAACCCTAACACTTACTCTTACCCTAACCCTAACCCTACCCGTAACCCTAACATTAACCCTAACCCTTACTCTTACCCTTACCGTAACCCTAAGCCTAAGCCTAACCCTAACCCTTACCCTTAACCTAACCCTAAACCTAAACCTAACCATAACCCTAACCCTTACCCTTACCCTAAACCTAACCCTAACCTAATGCTAACCCTAACCCTAAACCTAACCTAACCATAACACTTACACTTTCCCTAACCCTAACCCTAACCCTAACCCTAAAACTAACCCAAACCTAGCCCTAAGCCTACCCTAACCCTAACCCTTACCCTAACCCTAATCCTTACCCTAACCCTAACCCTAACCCTAACCCTAACCCTAACCCTTACACTTACCCTAACCCTAATCCTAACCCTAACGCTAACCCTAAACCTAAAACTAACCCTAACCCTAACCCTCACCCTTACCCTTAACCTAACACTAACCCCAAACCTAACCCTAACCCTAACCCTAACCCTTACACTAACCCTAAAACTTACCCTTACCCTAAACCTAACACTAACCCTACACTAACGATAAACCTAATCCTAACCCTAACCCTAACCCTTACCCTTACCCTTACCCTAACCCTAACCCTAAACCTAACAGTAACTCTAAACCTAACCCTAACCCTTACCCTAACCCTAACCCTAACACTTACCCTTAAACTAACCCTAACCCTAACCCTAAACTTAACCGTAACCCTTTCCCTTATCCTAACCCTATCCCTAGCCCTTACTCTAACCCTAACCTAACCCTAACCCTTACCCTAACCCTAATATTAACCCTAACCCCAACCCTGACACTTACCCTAACACTAACCCTTACCCTAACCCTAACCCTAACCCTAATCCTTACCCTAACCCTAACCCTAACCCTAACCCCTAACCCTAACCCTAACACTAACCCTACTACTTACCCTTACCCTAACCCTAACCCTAACCTTAATTCTAACCCTAACCCTAACCCTAACCCTTACCCTAAACCTAACCCTAACCCTAAACGTTACCCTAACCCTAACCCTAAACATAAACCTTACCCTTTCCCTAACCCTAACCCTAACTCTTATCCTAACTCTAAACCTAACCCTTACCATAACACTAACACTAACTCTAGCCTTGACCCTATCCCTAAGGCTATCCCTTACTCTTAAACTAACCCTAACCCTAAAACTAACCCTAACCTTAAACGTAACCCTAACCCTAACCCTTACCCTAACCCTAACCCTAACCCTAACCCTAACCCTAACCCTTACCCTTACCCTAATCCTAACCCTAACCCTAAACCTAACCCTAACCTTAACCCTAACCCTAACCCTTACCCTTACCCTAACCCTAACCCTAATCCTAACCCTAACCCTAACCCTACCCTAATCCTAACCCTTACCCTAATCCTAACCCTAACACTAAACCTAACCCTAACCCTTTCCCTTACCCTAACCCTAACCCTAACCTTAATGCTAACCCTAACCCTAACAGTAATCCTTACCCTAACCCTACCCCTAACCATAATTCTTACCCTAACCCTAACTCTAACCGTAACCGTAACCCTAACCCTAACCCTTAGCTTTTCCCTAACCCTAACCCTAACCCTAACCCTTACCCTAACCCTTACCCTAACCCTAACCTAACCCTAATCCTAACCCTAAACCTAACCCTAACCCTAACACTTACACTCTCCCTAACCCTAACCCTAACCCTAACCCTAACCCTAACCCTAAAACTTACCCAAAGCTAGCCCTAAGCCTACCGTAACCCTAACCCTAGCCCTAACCCTAACCCCTAAACCAAACCATAACCCTAAACCTAACTCTAACCCTTACTCTTACCCTAGCCCTAACCCTAACCCTAACCCCTAACCCTAACCATAACCCTAACCCTAACCCTAACCCTTACCCTTTCCCTAACCCTAACCCTAACCCTACCTTTTACCCTAACCCTAACCCTAACCCTTAGCCTAACTCTAACCCTAACTCTAACCTTAACCCTTACCCTAACCCTAACACTAACACTAATCCTTACCATAACCCTAACACTAACCCTAACCCTATCACTTACCCTTACCTAACCCTAAACCTAATCCTAACCCTTACACTTACCTTAACCTTAAACATAAACCTAACCCTAACCCTAACCCTAACACTTACCCTAACCCTAATCATTACCCTAAACCAAACCCTAACCCTAACCCTTACCCTTACCCTAACCCTAACCCTAACCCTAAACCTTACCCTTACCCTAAACCTAACCCTAACCCTTACCCTTACCCTAACCCTAAACCTAAGCCTAACAATTACCCCTAACCCTAACCCTAACCCTAACCTAACCCTAACCCTCACCCTAACCCTAACCCTAACCCTAACCCTAACCCTAACCCTTACCCTTACCCTAACCCTAACCCTAATCCTAACCCTAACCCTAACCCTACCCTAACCCTTACCCTTACCCTAATCCTAACCCTAACCCTAACCCTTACCCTTACCCTAATCCTAACCCTAACACTAAACCTAACCCTAACCCTTTCCCTTACCCTAACCCTAACCCTAACCTTAATGCTAACCCTAACCCTAACAGTAATCCTTACCCTAACCCTACCCCTAACGCTAATCCTTACCCTAACCCTAACTCTAACCGTAACTGTAACCCTAACCCTAACCCTTAGCTTTTCCCTAACCCTTACCCTAACCCTAATCCTTACCCTAACCCATACCCTAACCCTAACCTAACCCTAATCCTAACCCTAACACTAACCCTAAGCTTAACCCTAACCCTAACGCTAACCCTACGCTAACCCTTACCCTAACCCTAACCCTAACCTTAATACTAACCCTAACCCTAACCCTAACCCTAACTCTAACCTTACCCAAACCATAACTCTAATCCTTACCCTAACCCTAAACCTAACCCTTACCCGAACCCTAACCCTAACCCTAACCCTAACCCAAAGCTTAATGCTAACCCTAACCCTAACCCTTACCCTAACCCTAAACCTAACCCTAACCCTAACCCTAACCTTATCCTAACCCTAACCCTAACCTTACCCTAACCCCTAACCCTAACCCTAACCCTAACGCTCAAACTAACCCTAACCGTAACCCTTACACTTTCCCTAACCCTAACCCTAACCCTAACCTTTACCCTAACCCTAACCCTGACCCTTAGCCTAACTCTAACCCTAACACTAACCTTAACCCTAATCCTAACGATAACCCTTAACCTTACACTAACCCTAACCCTAAACCTAACACTAACCTTAACCTTAACCCTAACCCTAACGCTAACACTACCCTAAGCCTTACCCTAACCCTAACCCTAACCTTAATACTAACAATAACCCTAACCCTAACCCTAACCCTAACCTTACACAAACCCTAACCCTAATCCTTACCCTAACCCTAAACCTAACCCTAACCCTAACCCTTAAGTGTATGTTTACCCTAACCCTAAACTTAAACCTAACCCTAACGCTAACCCCAACACTACCTTAACCCTAACCCGTATCCTTACCCTAACCCTAACCCTAACCCTAAACCTAACCCTAACACTTACCCTAACTCTAACCCTCACCCTAACCCTAAACCTTACCCTTACCCTTAACCTAACCCTTAATCTAACGCTAACACTAATCCTAATCCGATCCGTAACCCTATCCATAACCCTAACTCTTATCCTTACCCTAACACTAACCCTAAACTAACCTTAACCATAACCCCTAACGCTAACCGTAACCCTAACCCTACCATAACCCTTACCCTTACCCTAACCCTAACCTTAATACTAACCCTAACCATAACCGTAACCCTAACCCTTACCCTAAACCTTACTCTAACCATAACCCTAACCCTATTCCTTACCCTAACACTAACCCTAACCATTACCCTTTCCCTAACCCTAACCCTTACCCTTACCCTAATCCTAATCCTAACCCTAAACATAATCCTAATCTTAAACCTAACCTTTACACTTACCCTAACCCTAACCCTAACCCTAAACCTAACCCTAACCTTAACCTTAACCCTTACCCTTACCCTAACCCTAAACCTAAACCTAACCCTAACCCTAGCACCTAACCATAACCGTAACCCTTACCCTTACCTTAACCGTAACCCTAACACTAACACTGACCCTAAGCCTAACCCTAACCCTAACTTACCCTAACCCCAACCCTAACCCTAACCTTAACCCCAACGCTAAACCTAACCCTAACCCTTACCCTAACCCTAAACCTAACAATAAAAATTACACTTACCCTAAATCTAACCCTAACCCTAACACTAACCCTTATCCTAACCCTAACCCTAACCCTAAACCTTAACCTATCCATAACATTAACACTAAACCCTAACCATAACCCTTACCCGAACACTAACACTAACACTAACCCCTAACCCTAACCCTAACCATAACCCTAACCCCTAAACCTAACCCTAACCCTAAACCTTACCCTTATCTTAACCCTAACCCCAACCCTAACAGTAACCCTAACCCTTACCATAATCCTAACCCTAACCCTAACCCTTACCTTAACCCTAACTCTAACCCTTAGCCTTACCCTATCCCTAAACTTAACCCTATCCTAACCCTAACCCTAATCCTTACACTTACCCTAACCCTAAACCTAACCCTAATACTAACCCTAACCCTAATCCTTACCCTTACACTTACCCTAATCCTAACCCTAACCCTAACCCTAACCCTTAACATAACCATAACCTAACCCTAACCCTTACCCTTACCCTAAGCCTAACTCTAACCCTAACCCAAACCCTAAACCTAACCCTTACCATAATCCTAACCCTAACCCTAACCCTTACCCTAACCCTAACCTTAACCCTAACGCTAACCCTAACCCTAAACCTAACCCTAATCCTTACCCTTACCCTAAACCTAACCCTAACCCTAACACTAACCCTAACCCTAACCCTAACCCTTACACTTACCCTAATCCTAACCCTAACCCTAACCCTAACCCTTAACATAACCATAACCTAACCCAAACCCTTACCCTTACCCTAAGCCTAACTCTAACCCTAACCCGAACCCTAAACCTAACCCTTACGGTAATCCTAACCCTAACCCTAACCCTTACCCTAACCCTAACCTTAACCCTAACCCTAACCCTAACCCTTATCCTTATTCTAACCTTAGCCCTAACACTTACCCTTACCCTACCCCTACCCTAACCCTAAACCTAACCCTAACCCTTACCCTAAACTTAACCCTAACCCTAACCCTAACCCTACCCTTACCTTAACAATAACCCTAACCCTAACCCTTACCCTTACCCTAACGCTAACCCTAACCCTAACCCTAACCCAAACCCAAACACATACGCTTACTCTAACTCTAACCCTAACCCTAACCCTAACCTTAACCCTAAACCTAACACTTACCCTAACCCAAACCCTAACCCCAACCATTACCCTTACGCTCATCCTAACCCTAACCTTAACCTTAACACCGACCATAAAGCTAACCATAACCCTAACCCTTACCCTTACCATAACCCTAACCTTAACCCTAAACCTAACCCTTACCCTAACCCTAATCCTAACCATAACCCTTACCCTTACCCTAATCCTAACCCTAATTCTATACATAACCCTAAACTTACCCCTAACCTTTACACTTACCCTAACCCTAACCCTAACCCTAAACCTAACCCTAACCCCTAACCCTAACCCTAACCCTAAACCTAACATTAACCCTAACCCTTACCCTTACCCTTACCCTAACCCTAACCCTAACCCTAACAATTACCCTTATCCTAATCATAACCCTAAACCTAACCCTAACCCTTAACCTTACCCTAACCCTAACAATAACGCTAACCCTAAACTTTGCCCTTACCCTAACCCTAACCATAACCCTACCCATATCCTAAACCTAATACTATCCCTAACCATAACACTTAACCTTACCATAACCCTAACCCTAACCCTAAATCTAACCCTTACCCTTACACTAACCCTAACCCTAAACCTAACCTTAACCCTTACCCTGACCCTAACCCTACCTCTAACCCTAACCCTTACCCTAACCCTAACCCTAATCCTAACCCTAACTCTTACCCTTACGCTAACGGAAACCCTAACCCTAAAACTAACCCTAACCCCTAACCCTTAACCTAACCCTAATTCTAACCCTAACCCTTACCCTTTTCCTAACCCTAACCCTATCCCTAACCCTAAACCAAACCCTAAAACTATCCCTAACCATAACAGGTACCCTAACTCTAACACTAATCCTAACCCTAACCCATACCCTTACCCTAACCCTAAACCTAACCCTAAACCTAACCTTAACCCTTAACCTTACCCTAATCCTATCCCTAACCCTAACCCTTACCCTAACCCTAACCCTAACCCTAACACTAACACTTACACTAACCCTAACCCTAACCCTTACACTAACCCTAACCCTAACCCTAAACCTTACCCTAAACCTATCCCTAACCCTAACTCTAACCCTTACCCTAACCCTAACCCTAACATTAACCCTAACCCCTAACCCTAACCCTAACCCTAATACTAACCCTAACCCATACCCTAACCCTAAACCTTACGCTAACCAGAACCATAACCCTTACCCTAACCCTAACCCTTACACTAACCCTAACCCTAATCCTAACCCTAACCTTAACCCTAACCCTAACCCTAACCCTTACGCTTACCCTAACTCTAACCCTAAACCTAACCCAACCCTAACCCTAACCCTTACCCTAACCCTAACCCTAACCCTAAACCTAACCCTAACCTATACCTAACACTAACCCAAAACCCTAACCCTTACCCTAATCCTTATCCTTATTCTAACCCTAACCCTAACACTTACCCTTACCCTAAACCCTACCCTAACACTAACCCTAACCCTAACCCTAACCCTTACCCTAAACCTAACCCTAACCCTAACCCTAACCCTAACCCTTACCCTTACCTTAACCCTAACCCTAACCCTAACCCTAACCCTTACCCTTACCCTAATGCTAACCCTAAACCTAACCCTAACCCTAACCCTAACACTAACCCTAACACATACCCTTACTCTAACTCTAAACCTAACCCTAACCCTAACCCTAAACCTAACCCTTACCCTAACCCAAACCCTAAACCCAACCCTTACCCTTATGCTCATCCTAACCCTAACCTGAACCTTAATCCCAACCTTAAACCTAACTCTAACCCTAACCCTTACCCTTACCCTAAACCTAACCCTAAACCTAACCCTAACCCTAACCTTTACCCTAAGCCTAACCCTAATCCTAACCATAACCCTTACCCTTACCCTAATCCTAACCCTAACTCTAAACATAACCCTAAAATTACCCCTAACCTTTACACTTACCCTAACCCTAACCCTAACCCTAACCCTAACCCTAACATTAACCCTAACCCTTACCCTTACCCTTACCCTAACCCTAACCCTAACAATTACTCTTA
>JANJXV010000181.1:565000-585000 GCA_024803745.1 Megascapheus bottae | reverse complement strand
CCTAACCCTAACCCTAAACCTAACCCCTAACCCTAACCCTAACCCTTAGCCTTACCCTAACCCTAACCCTTACCTTAACCCCAACCCTAAACCTAACCCTAACCATTACCCCTACCCTAACCCTTACCATGAAAGTGACCCCAAACATAAACCTTAGACTTACCCTAAACCTAACACTTACCCTTACCCTATCCATAACCCGAACCCTCACCCTAAACCTAATCCTTACCCTTACCTTCACCCTAACCCTAACCCTAACCCTAACCCCTAACCCTAACCCTAACCCTGAGCCTTACCCTTACCCTAACCCTAAACCTAACACTAACACTTACCCCTAACCCTAACCCTAACATAACCCTAACCCTCACCCTAACCCAAAACCTAACCCTAACCCTAACCCTAACCCTAACCCTTACACTTACCCTAACCCTAACCCTAAACCTAACCCTAACCCTAACCCTAAACCTAACCCTAAGCCAAACCCTAACCCTAACCCTTTCCCTAACCCTAACCCTAAACCTAACCCTTACCCCAACCCTAACCCTAACCCTAACCCTAAACCCTAACCCTAACCCTAACCCTTACCCTTACCCTAACCCTAACCCTTACCTTAACCCCAACCCTAACCCTAACCCTAACCCTAACCCTACCCTTTACCCTAACCCTAACCCTAACCCTTAGCCTAACTCTAACCCTAACTCTAACCTTAACCTTACCCTAACGATAACCCTTAACCTTACACTAACCCTAACCCTAAACCTAACACTAACTTTAACCTTAACCCTAACCCTAACGCTAACCCTACCCTAACCCGTACCCTAACCCTAACCCTAAGCTTAATACTAACAATAACCCTAACCCTAACCATAACCATAACCTTACGCAAACTCTAGCCCTAATCCTTATCCTAACTCTAAACCTAAACCTAACCTGAACCCATACACTTATCTGAAACCTAACCCTAACCTAATGCTAACCGTAACCCTGAACCTAACCCTAACCCTAACCCTTACACTTTCCTTAACCCTAAACCTAACCCTAACCCTTACCCTAACCCTAACCCTAAACCTAATCCTTACCCTAACCCTAACCCTATCACTAACCCTAACCCTTGCCCTTTCCCTAACCCTAACCCAAACCCTAACCCTTACCCTAACCCTTACCCTAACCCTAACACTAACCCTAATCCTTAACATACCCCTAACACTAAACCTAACCCTATCAATTACCCTTACCTAACCCTAACCCTAACCATTACCCTAACCAAAACTCTAACCCTAAACACTAACCCTAACGCTAACCCTAACCCCTAAATCTAACACTTACCCTTACCCTAACCCTAACCCTAAACCTAACCCTAACCCTTTCCCTAACCCTAACCCTAAACCTTACCCTAACCCTAAACCTAACCCTAACCCCTAACCTTAGCCCTAACCCTGAAGCTCACATTAACCCTAATCCTAAGCCTAACCCTTACCCTAACCCTAACCATAACCCTAACCCTTACCCTAACCCTAACACTAACCCTAATCCTTACCATAACCCTAACACTAACCCTAACCCTATCACTTACCCTTACCTAACCCTAACCCTAAACCTAACCGTAACCCTAACCCTAACCCTTACCGTTCCGTCACCGGAAACCTAACCCTAACCCTTACCCTCACCCTAACCCTAAACCTAACCCTTACCCTAACTCTAACCTTAACCCTATCCCTAATCCTAAATTTAAACCTAACACTTACCCTTCCCCTAACCCTAAGCCTAAACCTAACCCTAACCCTAACCCTAACCCTTACCCTTACCCTAACCCTAACCCTTAACCTTAATGCTAACCCTAACCCTAACACTTACCCTAACCCTAACCCTAACCCTAATCCTTACCCTAACCCTAACCCTAACCTTTACCCTTTCCCTAACCCTAACCCTAACCCTAACCATTACCCTAACCATTACCCTAACCCTACCGCTAACCCTAATTCTTACCTAACCCTAACCCTAACCCTAACCCTTACACTTTCCCTAAGCCTAACCCTAATGCTAAACCTAACCCTAATACTTACCCTTCCCTAAACCTAACCCTAACCCTAACCCTTACCCTAAACCTAACCCTAACCACTAACCCTAAACCTAATCCTAACCCTAAATCTAACGCTTACCCTTACCCTAACCCTAACCCTAACCTTACCCTAACCCTAACCCTAACCCTACCCTATCCCTAACCCTAACCCTGACCGCTAACCCTAACCCTAACGCTCACCCTAACCCTAACCGTACTCCTAACCCTACCCTAACCCTAACCCAAACCCTTACGTTTACCCTAACCCTAACCATTACCTTAACCACAACACTAAACCTAACCCTAAACCTTACCCTTACCGTAGCCGTAACCATAAACCTAACCCTAACCCTAACCAAACCTTAACCCTTACCCTAGCCCTAATCCTTACCCTAACCCTAACCCTAAACCTAACCTTAACCCTAACCCTTACACTTACCCTAATCCTAATTTTAACCCTACCGCTAACTTTAAACCTGAAACTAACCCTAACCCTAACCCTTACCCTTAACCTAACCCTAACCCTAAAACTTACCCTTACCCTAAACCTAACACTAACCCTACACTAACCATAAACCTAATCCTAACCCTAACCCTAACCCTTACCCTTACCCTAACCCTAACCCTACACCTAACAGTAACTCTAACCCTAACCCTAACCCTTACCCTAACCCTAACACTTACCCTTATACTAACCCTAACCCTAACCCTAAACTTAACACTAACCCTTTCCCTTATCCTAACCCTATCCCTAGCCCTTACCCTAACCCTAACCTAACCCTAACCCTTACCCTAACCCTAACATTAACCCTAACCCCAACCCTAACCCTAACCCTAACATTTACTCTTACCCTAACCCTAAACCTAACCCTAATCCTAACCCTTACCATAACCCTATCCCTAACTCTAACCTTAACGCTAACCCTAACGCTAACCCTTACCCTTACACTAAACCTAACCCTAAAACTAACACTAACCGTAACCTTAATCCTAACCCTAACCCTAACCCTTAACCTTACCCTAACCCTAACCCTAAACCTAACCCTAACCATAACCCTAACCCTAACCCTTAACCTTACCCTAACCCTAACCCTAATCCTTTCCCTAACCCTAACCTAACCCTAACCCTAACCCTTACCCTTACCCTAATCCTAACCTAACCTAAGGCTAACCCTAACCATAAAACTAACCCTAACCCAAACCCTAACCATTACCCTTTCCCTAACCCTTAACCTAACTAAAATTCTTACCATTACCCAAACAGTAACCCTAACCCTAACCCCAACCTTAACCCTATCCCTAACCCTAACCCTAACCCTAACCCTAACACTTACCACTAACCCTAACCCTAACCCTAACCAACCCTAACCCTTACCCTAACCCTAAACCTAACCCTAACCCTAACCCTTACCCTTACCATAACCCTAACCCTAAACCCAACCCTAACCCTAACCCTACCCTAACCCTAACCCTTTCGCTAACCCTAACCATAAACCTAACCCTTACACTTACCCTAAACCTAACCCTAACTCTAAATCTAACCCTAACTCTTTCCCTTACCCTAACCTTAACCCTAACCTTAATGCTAACCCTAACCCTAACCCTAATCCTTACACTAACCCTAACCCTAACCCTAACCCTAATCCTTACACTAACCCTAACTCTAACTGTAACCCTAACCCTAACCCTAACCCTTAGTTTTTCCCTAAACCTAACCCTAACACTAACCCCTACCCTAACCCTTACCCTTACCCTAACCGTATCCCTGACCCTAACCCTAACCCTAACCCTAATCCTAACCCTTACCCTTACCCTAACCCTAACCTTAACCTTAATGCTAACGCTAACACTAAACCTAACCCTTTCCCTAACCCTAACCATAAACCTAATCCTTACCCTAACCCTAACCCAAACCCTAACCCGAACCCTTACCCAATCCCTAACCCTAAACCTAACCCTAACCATTACTCTAACCCTAACCCTAACCCTTAGCCTAACCCTAACCCTAAATCTAACCTTAACCCTAACCCTAACCCTAACCTTTAAACTTACACTAACCCTAACCCTAACCCTAACACTAACCCTAACCTTAACCCTAACCCTAACCCTAAACCTAAGCCTTACCCTTACCCTAAACCTAAACCTAAACCTAAACCTAACCCTAACCTTAACCCTAATCCTAACCCTAACCCTAACTCTTACCCTTACCCTAAAACTAATCCTAACCCTAAACCTAACCCTAACCCTTTCCCTTACCCTAATCCTAAACTTAACCTTAATGCTAACCCTAACCCTAACCCTAACCCTAACCCTTACACTTACCCTAACCCTAACCCTTAACCTTAATGCTAACCCTAACCCTAACACTTACCCTAACCCTAACCCTAACCCTAATCCTTACCCTAACCCTAACCCAAACCTTTACCCTTTCCTAACCCTAACCCTAACCATTACCCTAACCATTACCCTAACCCTACCGCTAACCCTAATTCTTACCTAACCCTAACCCTAACCCTAACCCTTACACTTTCCCTAAGCCTAACCCTAATGCTAAACCTAACCCTAATACTTACCCTTCCCTAAACCTAACCCTAACCCTTACCCTAAACCTAACCCTAACCACTAACCCTAACCCTAACCCTAACCCTAATTCTAACGCTTACCCTTACCCTAACCCTAACCCTAAACCTTACCCTAACCCTAACCCTAACCCTACCCTATCCCTAACCCTAACCCTGACCGCTAACCCTAACCCTAACGCTCACTCTAACCCTAACCGTACTCCTAAACCTACCCTAACCCTAACCCAAAACCTTACCCTTACCCTAACCCTAACCATTACCTTAACCTCAACCCTAAACCTAACCCTAACCCTTACCCTTACCGTAGCCCTAACCATAAACCTAACCCTAACCCTAACCAAACCTTAACCCTTACCCTAACCCTAATCCTTACCCTAACCCTAACCCTAAACCTAACCTTAACCCTAACCCTTACACTTACCCTAACCCTAACCCTAAACCTAACCCTAACCTTAACCCTAATCCTAACCCTAACCCTAACGCTTACCCTTACCCTAAAACTAATCCTAACCCTAAACCTAACCCTAACCCTTTCCCTTAACCTAATCCTAAACCTAACCTTAATGCTAACCCTAACCCTAACTCTAACACTTACCCTAAAACTATCCCTAACCCTAATCCTTACCCTAACCCTAACTCTAACCGTAACCCTAACCATAACCCTAACCCTTAGCTTTTCCCTAACCCTAACCCTAAACCTAACCCTTATCCTAACCCTTACCCTAACTCTAACCTAACCCATTCCTAACCCTAAACCTAACCCTAACCCTAATCTTAATACTAACCCTAACCCTAACCCTAACGCTAACCCTAACCTTACCCAAACCCTAACCCTAATTCTTACCCTAACCCTAAACCTAACACTTACCCTAACTTAACCCTAAGCCTACCCTAACCCTAACCCTAGCCCCAAACCTAACCCTAATCCCTAACCCTATCCATAACCCAAACCCTAACTCTAACCCTTACACTTACCCTAACCAGAACCCTAACCCTACCCTTTACCCTAACCCTAACCCTAATCCTAAGCGTAACTCTAACCCTAACTCTAACCTTAACCCTAACCCTAACGATAACCCTTAATCTTACACTAAACCTAACCCTAACCCTAACACTAACCCTAACCTTAACCCTAACCCTAAAGCTAACCCTACCCTAACCCTTACCCTAACCCTAACCCTAACCTTAATACTAACCCTAAACCTAACCCTAATGCTAACCCTAACCTTACCCAAACCCTAACCCTAAGTCTTACCCTAACCCTAAACCTAACCCTAACCCGAACCCTTACACTTACCCGAAAGCTAACCCTAACCTAATGCTAACTGTTACCCTAAACCTAAACCTAACCCTAACCCTAACCTTAACCCTATCCCTAATCCTAACTCTAAGCCTAACCCTTACCCTTACCCTAACGATAACCCTAATCCTACCCCTAACCCTAATCCTAACCCTAACCCTTATCCTAACCGTAATCCTAAACCTAACCCTAACCCTAACCCTAACCTTAATGCTAACCCTAACACTTAACCTAACCCTAACCCTAAACCTAATCCTTACCCTAACCCTAACCCTATCTCTAACCCTAACCCTTACCCTTTCCCTAACCCTAACCCTAACCTTAATACTAACCCTAAACCTAACCCTAACGCTAACCCTAACCTTACCCAAACCCTAACCCTAATTCTTACTCTAACCCTAAACCTAACCCTAACCCGAACCCTTACACTTACCCGAACCCTAAACCTAACCTAATGCTAACCGTAACGCTAACCCTAACCCTAACCCTAACCCTAACCTTAACCCTATCCGTAATCCTAACTCTAACACTAACCCTTACCCTTACCCTAAAGCTAACCCTAATCCTAACCCTAAGCCTAACCCTAACCCTTACCCTTACCCTAACCGTAACCCTAAACCTAACCCTAACCCTAACCCTATCCCTAACATCTAACCCTAACCTAACCCTAACTTAACCCTAAACCTTACCCTAACCCTAACCCTAACATAATGCTAACCCTAACCCTAACCCTAACCCTTACCCTAACCCTAACCCTAAACCTAATCCTTACACTAACCCTAACCCTATCTCTAACCCTAACACTTAAACTTTCCCTAACCCTAACCCGAACCCTAACCCTTACCCTAACCCTAACACTAACCCTAACCACTAACCCTAAACCTAACCCTCACCCTAATTCTAACACTTACCCTTACCTAACCCTAACCCTTACCCTAAACCTAACCCTAAACCTTACCCTAACCCTAACCCTAACCCTAACCCCTAACCTTAGCCCTAACCCTGAAGCTCACCCTAACCCTAAACGTAACCCTAACCCTTACCCTTACCCTAACCCTAACCCTAAACCTAACCTAACCCTAACCCTCACCCTAACCTTAAACCTAACCCTAACCCTAACCCTAACCCTTACACTTACCCTAACCCTAACCCTAACCCTAAACTTAACCCTAACCCTTACACTTACCCTAACCCTAACCCTAAACATTACCCTTACCGTAAACCTAAACCTAACCCTTACCCTAACCCCAAACCTGACATTAACCCTAAACCTAACCATTATCCTTACCCTAACCCTTACCATAATCCTAACCCTAACCCTAACCCTTACGCTAACCCTAACCCTAACCCAAAACCTTACCTTACACTAACCCTAATCCTAAACCTAAACCTAATCCTAACACTAACCTTAACCCCTAACCTTAACCCTAACCCTAACCCTAACCCTAACATTTACTCTTACCCTAACCCTAACCCTAACCATAACCATAACCCTAACATTAACCCTAACCCTTAGTCTTACTCTTACCCTAAACCTAACCCTAACCCTAACCCTAACCTAATGCTAACCCTAACCCTAAACCTAACCCTAACCCTAAACCTAACCCTAACCTAATGCTAACCCTAACGCTAAACCTAACCATAACCCTAAACCTAACCCTTACCCTTTCCCTAAGCCGAAACCTACCCCTAACCCTTACCCTTACCCTAACCCTAACCCTAACCCTAACCCTTACACTTACCCTAACCGTAACCCTAAACCTAACCCTAATTTAACCCTAAACCTAACCCCTTACCCTAACCCTAACCCTTACCCTTACCCTAACCCTAACCCTTAACCTTAATGCTAACCCTAAGCCTAACCCTAACCCTTACCCTAACCCTAACCCTAATCCTTACCCTAACCCTAACCCTAACCCTAAACTTTACCCTTTCCCTAACCCGAACCCTAACACTAACCTTACCCTAACCCTTACCTTAACCATACCCCTAACCCTAATTCTTACCCTAACCCTAACCCTAACCCTAACCCTTACCCTTACCCTTACCCTAACCATAAACCTTACCCTAACCCTAACCCTAACCACTAACGTTAACCCTTACCCTAACCCTAAATCTAAACCTTACCCTCACTCTAACCCTAACCTTAAACCTTACCCTAACCCTAAACCTAACCCTTACCCTATCGCTAACCCTAACCCTGACCCCAAACCCTAACCCTAACCCTAAGGCTCACACTAACCTTAACCCTAAACCTATCCCTTACCCTAACCCTAACCCAAACCCTTACCCTTACCCTAACCCTAACCCTTACCTTAACCTCAACAATAAACCTAACCTTAACCCTTACCCTAACCCTAATCCTTACCCTAACCCTAACCCTAACCCTAAACCTAACCTTAACCCTAACCCTTACACTTAACCTAACCCTAATCCTAACCCTAACGCTAACCCTAACCCTAACCCTCACCCTTACCTTTAACCTAACCCTAACCCTAAAACTTACCCTTACCCTAAACCTAACACTAATCCTACCCTAACCATAAACCTAATCCTAACCCTAACCCTAACCCTAACCCTAACCATTACCCTTACCCTAACCCAAACCCTACACCTAACAGTAACTCTAACCCTAACCCTAATCCTTACCCTAGCCCTAACCCTAACACTTACCCTTACACTAAACCTCACCCTAACCCTAAACCCAACCCTTAACCTTACGCTCACCCTAACCCTATCCTTAACCTTAACCTCAATCCTAAACCTAACCCTAACCCTACCCCTTACACTTACCCTAACCCTAACCCTAAACCTAACCCTAACCCTTACCCTAACCCTAACACTAATCCTAACCCTAACCCTTACACTTACCCTAATCCTAACCCTAAACCTAAACATAATCCTAAACTTAAACCTAACCTTTACCCTTCCCCTGACCCTAACCCTAACCCTAAACCTAACCCTAACCCTAACCCTTACCCTTACCCTAACCCTAACCCTAAACCTAACCCTAACCCTTAAGCGTATCTTTAAACTAACCCTAAACTTAAACCTAACCCTAACGCTAAACCCAACACTACCTTAACCCTAACCCTTATCCTTACCCTAAACCTAACCCTAACCCTAAACCTAACCCTAACACTTACCCTAACCCTAACCCTCACCCTAACCCTAAACCTTACCCTTACCCTTATCCTAACCCTTAATCTAACCCTAACACTAATCCTAATCTGATCCGTAACCCTATCCATAACCCTAACTCTTATCCTTACCCTAACACTAACCCTAAACTAACCTTAACCATAACCCCTAACGCTAACCGTATCCTAACCCTACCATAACCCTTACCCTTACCCTAACCCTAACCTTAATACTAACCCTAACCGTAACCGTAACCCTAACCCTTACCCTAAACCTTACCCTAACCATAACCCTAACCCTATTCCTTACCCTAACCCTAACGCTAACCCTTACCCTTTCCCTAACCCTAACCCTAACACTAACCCTTACCCTAATCCTAATCCTAACCCTAAACATAATCCTAATCTTAAACCTAACCTTTACCCTTACCCTAATCCTAAACCTAAACCTAACCCTAACCCTAGCACCTAACCATAACCGTAACCCTTACCCTTACCTTAACCGTAACCCTAACACTAACACTGACCCTAAGCCTAACCCTAATCCTAACCCTTACCCTAACCCCAACCCTAACCCTAACCTTAACCCCAACGCTAAACCTAACACTAACCCTAAACCTAACCCTATCCCTAACCCTAACCCTAACCCTAACCCTTTCCCTAACCCTAACATTATCCCTAACCCTTAACCCTAAACCTAACCCTAACCCTAACCCTTACCCTAACCCTAAAACTTATGCTAACCCTAACCATAACCCTTACCCTAACCCTAACCCTTCCACTAACCCTAACCCTAACCCTAACCCTAAACTTAACCCTAACCATAACCCTAACCCTTACGCTTACCCTAACTCTAACCCTAAACCTAACTCAAACCCTAACCCTAACCCTTACCCTTACCCTAACCCTATCCCTAAACCTAACCCTAAACTACACCTAACACTAACCCGTAACCCTAACCCTAACCCTAACCCTTATCCTTATTCTAACCCTAGCCCTAACACTTACCCTTACCCTACCCCTACCCTAACCCTAAACCTAACCCTAACCCTTACCCTAAACTTAACCCTAACCCTAACCCTAACCCTTACCCTTACCTTAACAATAACCCTAACCCTAACCCTTACCCTTACCCTAACGCTAACCCTAACCCTAACCCTAACACATACCCTTACTCTAACTCTAACCCTAACCCTAACCCAACCCTAACCCTAAACCTAACCCTTACCCTAACCCAAACCCTAACCCCAACCATTACCCTTACGCTCATCCTAACCCTAACCTTAACCTTAACACCGACCTTAAAGCTAACCCTAACCCTAACCCTTACCCTTACCCTAACCCTAACCCTAACCCTAAACCTAACGCTTACCCTAACCCGAATCCTAACCATAACCCTTACCCTTACCCTAATCCTAACCCTAACTCTAAACATAACCCTAAACTTACCCCTAACCTTTACACTTACCCTAACCCTAACCCTAACCCTAAACCTAACCCTAACCCCTAACCCTAACCCTAACCCTAAACCTAACATTAACCCTAACCCTTACCCTTACCCTTACCCTAACCCTAACCCTAACCCTAACAATTACCCTTATCCTAATCATAACCCTAAACCTAACCCTAACCCTTAACCTTTCCCTAACCCTAACAATAACGCTAAACCTAAACTTTACCCTTACCCTAACCCTAACCATATCCCTACCCATATCCTAAACCTAATACTAACCCTAACCATAACACTTAACCTTACCATAACCCTAACCCTAACCCTAAATCTAACCCTTACCCTTACACTATCCCTAACCCTAAACCTAACCCTAACCCTTACCCTTACCCTAACACTACCTCTAACCCTAACCCTTACCCTAACCCTAACCCTAATCCTAACCCTAACTCTTACCCTTACCCTAACGGAAACCCTAACCCTAAAACTAACCCTAACCCCTAACTCTTACCCTAAACCTAATTCTAACCCTAACCCTTACCCTAAACCTAACCATAACCTTAACCTAACCCTAACCCTAACCCTAAGTCTAACCCTTACCCTTACCCTAACCTTAACCCTAACCCTAACCCTTACCCTAACCCTCACTCTAACCCCAACCCTTACCCTAACCCTTGCCCTAACCCTAACCCTAACCGTAATCCTTACCCTAACCCTAACCCTAACCCCAAACCTATCCCTTACCCTTTCCCTAAGCCTAGCCCTAAACCTAACTCTAACCCTAACACTTAGCCTAACCTTAACCCTAACCCTAACCCTAACCCTAATGCTAAACCTAAAACTAACACTAACCCTTACCCTAACCTTAACCGTAAACCTAACCCTAATCCTAAACCTAAACCTAACCCCTAACCCTAGCCGTTATCCTAACCTTCACCCTAACCCTAACCGTAACCCTAACCTTAATGCTACCCCTAACCCTAACCCTAACCCTTACCCTAAACCTAACCCTAACCCTAATCCGTACCCTAACCCCTAACCCTAACCCTAACCCTACCCCTTACCCTTACCCTAACCCTAACCCTGAACTTAATGCTAACCCTAACCCTAACCCTAACCCTTACCCTAACCCTAACCCTAACCCTCATCCTTACACTAACCCTGCTCCTAACCCTAAACCTTACCCTTCCCCTAACCCTAACCCTAACCCTAAAGCTTACCCTAACCCTAACCCTAACCCTTTGCCTACCCTAACCCTAACTCTAAACTTAACCCTAACCCTAACGCTAACCCTTACCCTTACACTAACCCTAACCCTAAACCTAACACTAACCCTAACCGTAACCTTAACCCTAACGCTAACGCTACCCCTTACCCTTACCCTAACCCTAACCCTGAACTTAATGCTAACCCTAACCCTAACCCTAACCCTTACCGTTACCCTAACCCTAACCCTCATCCTTACACTAACCCTGCTCCTAACCGTAAACCTTACCCTTCCCCTAACCCTAACCCTAACCCTAAAGCTTACCCTAACCCTAACCCTAACCCTTTGCCTACCCTAACCCTAACTCTAAGCTTAACCCTAACCCTAACGCTAACCTTACCCTTACAGTAACCCTAACACTAATCCTTACCCTAACCCTAAAGCAAAACCTAAACCTAACCCTTATCCTTACCCTAACCCTAAACCTAACCCTAACCCTAACCCTAACCCTTCCCCTTTCCCTAACCCTAAACCTAACCCTTACCTTTACCATAACCCTAACCTTAAACCTAACCCTAACCATAACCCTAACCCTACCCTAACCCTTATACTAACCCTAACCCTAACCTTAATATTAAGCCTAAGCCTAACCCTAACCCTAACCTTACCCTAACCCTAAACCTTACCCTAACCCTAACCCTAACCTTAATACTAAGCCTAATCCTAACCCTAACCCTAACCTTACCCTAACCCTAAACCTTACCCAAACTCTAAACCTAACCTTAATACTAACCCTAACCTTAACCCTAACCCTAACCTTACCCTAACCCTAACCCTAATCCTTACCCTAACCCTAAAGCAAAACCTAAACCTAACCCTTATCCTTACCCTAACCCTAAACCTAACCCTAACCCTAACCCTAACCCTTACCCTTTCCCTAACCCTAAACCTAAACCTAATTCTTACCCTTAACCTAACCCTAACCCTAACCCTAACCCTAACCTTAACCCTATCTCTAATCCTAACTCTAACCCTAACCCTACCCCCACCCCTAAACTAACCCTAACCCTAACCCTAAGCCTTACCCTTACCCTAGCCATAACCCTAAACCTACCCCTACCCCTACCCCTAAACCCTAACCCTAACCCTAACCCTAACCCTTACCCTTACCCTAACCACAACCCTAACATTAATGCTAACCCTATCCTAACCCTAACCTTTACCCTAACCCTAACAATAAACCTAATCCTTACCCTAACCCTAACCCAAACCCTAACCCTAAACCTTACCCTTTCCCTAACCCTAACTCTAACCCTTACCCTAAGTCTTACCCTAACCCTAACCCTAACCCTAATCCTTACATAACCCTAACCCTAACCCTAACCCTAACCCTTACCCATTCCCTAACCCTAACCCTAACTCTAACCCTAACACTTACCCTTACCTAACCCTAACAGTAACCATAACCCTTACCCTAACCCCAACCTTAACCTAACCCTTAACCTTACTGTAACCAGAAACCCTACCCTAAACCTTACCCTTACAGTAAAACTAACCCTAACCCTAACCCTAACCCTAACCCTAACCTTAATACTAAGCCTAAACCTAAAACTAACCCTAACCTTACCCTAACCCTAATCCTTACCCTAACCCTAAACCTAACCCTAACCCAAACCCTTACATTTACCCTAACCCTAACCCTAACCATAAACCTAACCATAACCATAACCCAACCCTACCCTAACCCTTACCCTAACCAAAACCCTAACCTTAATACTAACCCTAACCTTAACCCTAAACCTAACCTTGCCCTAATCGTAACCCTAATCCTTACCCTAACCCTAAACTAACCCTAACCCTAACCCTAACCCTGACCCTTACCCTTACCCTAACCGTAAACCTAAACCTAACCCTAACCCTAACCCTAACCCCTAACCCTAACCCTAACACTAACCCTTACCCTTACCGTAACCCTAACCCTAACCTAATGCTAACCCTAACCCTAAACCTAACCCTAAACCTAACCTTAACCCTTACCCTAAACCTAACCCTAACCTTAATACTAACCCAAACCTTAACCCTGACTCTAACCTTACCCTATCCCTAACCCTAATCCTTACCCTAACTTTAAACTAACCCTACCACTACCCTTACCCTTACCCTAACCCTAACCCTAACCTAAGCTAACCCTAACCCTAAACCTTACCCTAACCCTAAACCTAACCCTTACCCTTTCCCTAACCCTAAACCTAACCCTAATCCTTACCCTTACCCTAACCCTAATCCTAAACCTAATCCTAACCCTAACCCTAACCTTAACCCTATCCCTAATCCTAACTCTAACCCTAAAACTTACCCTTATCCTAACCCTAACCCTAACCTAACCCTAACCCTAACCCTAGCCCTTTCCCTTACCCTAACCCTAACCCTAACTTTAATGCTAACCGTATCCTAACCCTAACCTTTACCCTAACCCTAACCCTAATCCTAATCCTTATCCTAACCCTAACCCTAACCCTAAACCTAACACTTACACTTTGCCTAAGCCTAACCTTAACCCTAACTCTAACCCTAACACTTACCCTTACCTAATACTAACCCTAACCTTAACCCTTACCCTAACCCGAACCCTAACCCTAACCCTAACCCCTAACCCTAAACCCTAACCCTAACCCTAACTCTAACATTAACCCTAACCCTTACCCTTACCCTAACCCTAATCCTAACCCTTACCCTTATCCTAATTGTAACCCTAAACCTAACCTAACCCTTAAAATTACCCTAACACTTACACTAACGCTAACCCTAAACATTACCCTTACCCTAACCCTAACCATAACCTTACGCTAACCCTAACCCTAACCCGAAGTCTAACCCTTACCATTACCCTAAACTTAACCCTAACCCTAACCCTAACCCTTACGCTAACCCTAACTCTAACCCTAAACCTTACCCTAAAACTTACCCTAACACTAACCCTAACCCTAACCCTAACCCTAACCCTAAACCTAACCCTTATCCTTATTCTAACCCAAACCCTAACACTTACCCTTACCCTAAACCCTACCCTAACCCTAACCCTAACCCTAACCCTTACCCTAAACCTAACCCTAACCCTAACCCTAACCCTTACCCTAACCTTAACCCTAACCCTAACCCTAACCCTTACCCTTACCCTAATGCTAACCCTAAACCTAACCCTAACCCTAACCCTAACACTAACCCTAACACATACCCTTACTCTAACTCTAAACCTAACCCTAACCCTAACCCTAAACCTAACCCTTACCCTAACACAAACCCTAAACCCAACTCTTACCCTTATGCTCATCCTAACCCTAACCTTAACCTTAATCCCAACCTTAAACCTAACTCTAACCCTAACCCTTACCCTTACCCTAAACCTAACCCCAAACCTAACCCTAACCCTAACCCTTACCCTAAGCCTAACACTAATCCTAACCATAACCCTTACCCTTACCCTAATCCTATCCCTAACTCTAAACATAACCCTAAAATTACCCCTAACCTTTACACTTACCCTAACCCTAACCCTAACCCTAACCCTAACCCTAACATTAACCCTAACCCTTACCCTTACCCTTACCCTAACCCTAACCCTAACAATTACTCTTATCCTAATCGTAACTCTAAACCTAACCCTAACCCTAACCCTAACTCTTAACCTTACCCTAACCCTAACACTAACGCTAACCCTAAACATTACCCTTACCCTAAACCTAACCATAACCTTACCCTAACCCTAACCCTAACCCTAAGTCTAACCCTTACCCTTACCCTAACCTTAACCCTAACCCTAACCCTAACCCTTACCCTAACCCTCACTCTAACCCTAACCCTTACCCTAACCCTTGCCCTAACCCTAACCCAAACCGTAATCCTTACCCTAACCCTAACCCTAACCCCAAACCTATCCCTTACCCTTTCCCTAAGCCTAACCCTAACCCTAACTCTAACCCTAACACTTAGCCTAACCTTAACCCTAACCCTAACCCTAACCCTAATGCTAAACCTAAAACTAACACTAACCCTTACCCTAACCTTAACTGTAAACCTAACCCTAATCCTAAACCTAAACCTAACCCCTAACCCTAGCCCTTATCCTAACCTTCACCCTAACCCTAACCGTAACCCTAACCTTAATGCTACCCCTAACCTTAACCCTAACCCTTACTCTAAACCTAACCCTATCCCTAATCCTTACCCTAACCCCTAACCCTAACCCTAACCCTACCCCTTACCCTTACCCTAACCCTAACCCTGACCTTAATGCTAACCCTAACCCTAACCCTAACCCTTACCCTAACCCTAACCCTAACCCTCATCCTTACACTAACCCAGCTCCTAACCATAAACCTTACCCTTCCCCTAACCCTAACCTTAACCCTAAAGCTTACCCTAACCCTAACCCTAACCCTTTGCCTACCCTAACCCTAACTCTAACCTTAACCCTAACCCTAACGCTAACCCTTACCCTTACACTAACCCTAACCCTAAACCTAACACTAACCCTAACCGTAACCTTAACCCTAACGCTAACGCTACCCCTTACCCTTACTCTAACCCTAACCCTGAACTTAATGCTAACCCTAACCCTAACCCTAACCCTTACCGTAACCCTAACCCTAACCCTCATCCTTACACTAACCCTGCTCCTAACCGTAAACCTTACCCTTCCCCTAACCCTAACCCTAACCCTAAAGCTTACCCTAACCCTAACCCTAACCCTTTGCCTACCCTAAACCTAACTCTAAGCTTAACCCTAACCCTAACGCTAACCTTACCCTTACAGTAACCCTAACCCTAACCCTAATCCTTACCCTAACCCTAAAGCAAAACCTAAACCTAACCCTTATCCTTACCCTAACCCTAAACCTAACCCTAACCCTAACCCTAACCCTTCCCCTTTCCCTAACCCTAAACCTAACCCTTAACTTTACCCTAACCCTAACCTTAAACCTAACCCTAACCATAACCCTAACCCTACCCTAACCCTTATACTAACCCTAACCCTAACCTTAATATTAAGCCTAAGCCTAACCCTAACCCTAACCTTACCCTAACCCTAAACCTTACCCTAACCCTAACCCTAACCTTAATACTAAGCCTAATCCTAACCCTAACCCTATCCTTACCCTAACCCTAAACCTTACCCAAACCCTAAACCTAACCTTAATACTAACCCTAACCTTAACCCTAACCAAAACCTTACCCTAACCCTAACCCTAATCCTTACCCTAACCCTAAAGCAAAACCTAAACCTAACCCTTATCCTTACCCTAACCCTAAACCTAACCCTAACCCTAACCCTAACCCTTACCCTTTCCCTAACCTTAAACCTAAACCTATTTCTTACCCTTAACCTAACCCTAACCCTAACCCTAACCCTAACCTTAACCATATCCCTAATCCTAACTCTAACCCTAACCCTACCCCTACCCCTGTACTAACCCTAACCCTAACCCTAAGCCTTACCCTTACCCTAGCCATAACCCTAAACCTACCCCTACCCCTACCCCTAAACCCTAACCCTAACCCTAACCCTAACCCTTACCCTTACCCTAACCACAACCCTAACCTTAATGCTAACCCTATCCTAACCCTAACCTTTACCCTAACCCTAACAATAAACCTAATCCTTACCCTAACCCTAACCCAAACCCTAACCCTAAACCTTACCCTTTCCCTAACCCTAACTCTAACCCTTACCCTAAGCCTTACCCTAACCCTAACCCTAACCCTAATCCTTACATAACCCTAACCCTAAACCTAACCCTAACCCTTACCCATTCCCTAACCCTAACCCTAACTCTAACCCTAACACTTACCCTTACCTAACCCTAACAGTAACCCTAACCCTTACCCTAACCCTAACCTTAACCCTAACCCTTAACCTTACTGTAACCAGAAACCCTACCCTAAACCTTACCCTTACAGTAAAACTAACCCTAACCCTAACCCTAACCCTAACCCTAACCTTAATACTAAGCTGAACCCTAAAACTAACCCTAACCTTACCCTAACCCTAATCCGTACCCTAACCCTAAACCTAACCCTAACCCAAACCCTTACACTTACCCTAACCCTAACCCTAACCCTAAACCTAATCATAACCATAACCCAACCCTACCCTAACCCTTACCCTAACCAAAACCCTAACCTTAATACTAACCCTAACCTTAACCCTAAACCTAACCTTGCCCTAATCGTAACCCTAATCCTTACCCTAACCCTAAACTAAACCTAACCCTAACCCTAACCCTGACCCTTACCCTTACCCTAACCATAAACCTAAACCTAACCCTAACCCTAACCCTAACCCCTAACCCTAACCCTAACACTAACCCTTACCCTTACCGTAACCCTAAACCTAACCTAATGCTAACCCTAACCCTAAACCTAACCCTAAACCTAACCTTAACCCTTACCCTAAACCTAACCCTAACCTTAATACTAACCCAAACCTTAACCCTGACTCTAACCTTACCCTATCCCTAACCCTAATCCTTACCCTAACCCTAAACTAACCCTACCACTACCCTTACCCTTACCCTAACCCTAACCCTAACCTAATGCTAACCCTAACACTAAACTTTACCCTAACCCTAAACCTAACCCTAACCCTTACCCTTTCCCTAACCCTAAACCTAACCCTAATCCTTACCCTTACCCTAACCCTAATCCTAAACCTAATCCTAACCCTAACCCTAACCTTAACCCTATCCCTAATCCTAACTCTAACCCTAAAACTTACCCTTATCCTAACCCTAATCCTAACCTAACCCTAACCCTAACCCTAGCCCTTTCCCTTACCCTAACCCTAACCCTAACTTTAATGCTAACCGTATCCTAACCCTAACCTTTACCCTAACACTAACCCTAATCCTAATCCTTACCCTAACCATAACCCTAACCCTAAACCTAACCCTTACACTTTGCCTAAGCCTAACCTTAACCCTAACTCTAACCCTAACACTTACCCTTACCTAATACTAACCCTAACCTTAACCCTTACCCTAACCCGAACCCTAACCCTAACCCTAACCCCTAACCCTAAACCCTAACCCTAACCCTAACCCTAACATTAACCCTAACCCCTACCCTTACCCTAACCCTAACCCTAACCCTTACCCTTATCCTAATTGTAACCCTAAACCATACTAACCCTTAAAATTACCCTAACCCTTACACTAACGCTAACGCTAAACATTACCCTTACCCTAACCCTAACCATAACCTTACGCTAACCCTAACCCTAACCCGAAGTCTAACCCTTACCATTACCCTAAACTTAACCCTAACCCTAACCCTAACCCTTACCCTAACCCTAACTCTAACCCTAAACCTTACCCTAACACTTACCCTAACACTAACCCTAACCGTAATCCTTACCCTAACCCTAACCCTAAACCTAACCCTTACCCTTTACCTAAGCTTAAACCTAACCCTAACTCTAACCCTAAAACTTACCCTAACCTTAACCCTAACCCTAACCCTAACCCTAATGCTAAACCTAAAACTAAGCCTAACCCTTACCCTAATCCTAACCGTAAACCTAAACCTAATCCTAAACCTAAACTTAACCCTTAACCCTAGCCCTTATCCTAACCTTCACCCTAAACCTAACCTTAACCCTAAACTTAATGCTACCACTAACCCTAAACCTAGCCCTTACCCTAAACCTAACCCTAACCCTAATCCTTACCCCAACCCTAACCCTAACCCCTAACCCTAACCCTAATCCTACACCTTACCCTTACCCTAACCCTAACCCTGACCTTAATGCTAACCCTAACTCTAACCCTAACCCTTACCCTAACCCTAACCCTAACCCAAAACCTTACACTAACCCTGCCCCTAACCCTAAACCTTACCCTTCCCCTAACCCTAACCCTAACCCTAAAGCTTACCCTAACCCTAACCATAACCCTTTGCCTACCCTAACCCTAACTCTAACCTTAACCCTAACCCTAATGCTAACCCTTACCCTTACACTAACCGTAACCCTAAACCTAACACTAAACCTAACCTTAACCCTAAACCTAAACCTAACCCTTACACTTACCCTAACCCTAACCCTAAACCTAACCCTAACCATCACCCTAACCCTACCCTAACCCTTACACTAACCCTAACCCTAAACTTAATACTAAGCATAACACTAACCCTAACCCTAACCTTACTCTAACCCTAAACCTTACCCTAACCCTAACCCTAATCTTAATACTAAGCCTAACCCTA
>JANJXV010000181.1:545000-560000 GCA_024803745.1 Megascapheus bottae | reverse complement strand
ACCCTAACCTTAAACCTAACCCTAACCCTAACCATAACACTAATCCTTACCCTAACCCTAACCCAAACCGTAAACCTAACCCTTACCCAATCCCTAACCCTAACCCTAACCCTTACCCTAACCCTAACCCTTAGCTTAACCCTAACCCTAAATCTAACCTTAACACTAACCCTAACCCTAACCTTTACCCTTACACTAACCCTACCCCTACCCCTACCACTAACCCTAACCTTAACCCTAACCCTAACCCTAACCCTAAACCTTACCCTTACCCTTAACCTAACCCTAACCTTAACCCTAACCCTAACCCTTACACTTACCCCAACCATAACCCTAACCCTAACCTTAAGCCTAACCCTAAACCCTAACCCTAACCCTATCTGTTACCCTTACCCTAACCGTAACCCTTAACTTAACCCCAACCCTAAACCTAACCATACCCCTTACCCTTTCCCCAACCTATACCATAAAACTAACCCTAACCATAAACCTTACACTTACCCTAAACCTAACACTTACCTTTACCCTATCCATAACCCTAACCCTAACCCTAACCCTAACACTTACCCTTACCTTAACCTTAACCCTAACCCTAACACTAACCCTAACCCCTAACCCTAACCCTAACCCTGAGCCTTACCCTTACCCTAACCCTAAACCTAACCCTAACCTTAACCCTAACCCTAACCTTAACCCTTTCCCTAATCCTTACTCTAACCCTAACACTTACCACTATCCTAACCCTAACCCTAACCCTAACCCTTAACCTTACCCTAACCCTAACCCTAAACCTAAACCTACCCCTAACCCGAACCCTAACCATAATGCTAACCCAATCCTAACCCTAACCTTTACCCTAACCCTAACCCTAACCCTGACCTTAATGCTAACACTAACCCTAACCCTAACCCTTACCCTAACCTTAACCTTAACCCTAATCCTTACACTAACCTGCCCCTAACCCTAAACCTTACACTTCCCCTAACCCTTACCCTAACCCTAAAGCTTACCCTAACCATAAACCTAACCCTTTGCCTACCCTAACCCTAACTCTAAACTTAACCTTAACGCTAACGCTAACCCTTACCCTTACACTAACCCTAACCCTAACCCTTACCCTAACCCTAAACCTAAACCTAACCCTAACCGTAACCCTAAACCTAACCCCTAACCCTAACCCTAACGCTAACCCTAATCCTAACCCTTTCCCTTACCCTAACCCTAACCGTAACCTTAATGGTAACCCTAACCCTAACACTAACCCTTACCCTAACCCTAACCATAACACTAATCCTTACCCTAACCCTAACCCTAACCTTAACCCTTACCCTTACCCTAACCCTAACCCTAATCCTTACCCTAACCCTAACCCTAACCCTAACCCTAAGCCTAACCCTGACCCTTTCCCTAACCCTAATCCTAATCCTTACGCTAACCCTAACCCTTACCACTATCCTAACCCTACCCTAAACTAACCCTAACCCTAACCCTAACCCTTACCCTAACCCTAACCCTAACCCTAACCCTAACACTAACACTAAACCTAAACCTTATCCTAACCCTAACCCTAACCCTAACCATAAACCTTACCCTTTCCCTAACCCTAACCCTAATCCTAACCCTTACCCTAACCCTAACCTTAACCTTAATACTAACCCAAACCTTAACCCTGACTCTAACCTTACTCTATCCCTAGCCCTATTCCTTACCCTAACCCTAAACTAACCCTAACACTAACCCTTACCCTTACTCTAACCCTATACCTAACTTAATGCTAACCGTAACCCTAAACCTAACCCTAACCCTAACCCTAACCCTTACCCTTTCCCTAACCCTAAACCTAACCCCAATCCTTACCCTTACCTAACCTTAAACCTAACCCTAACCCTAACCTTAACCCTATCCCTAATCCTAAGTCTAACACTAACCCTTACCCTTATCCTAACCCTAACCCTACCCTAACCCTAACCCTAAACAAAACCCTTTCCCATACTCTAACCCTAACCCTAACTTTAATGTAACCCTATCCTAACCCTTACACTAACCTCAACCCTAACCTAATGCTAACCCTAACTCTAAACCTAACTCTAACCCAAACCCTAACCCTTACCCTTTCCCTAACCCTAAACCTAACTGTAATTCTTACCCTTACTCTAACCCTAACCCAGACCCTAACCCTAACCCTAACCTTAACCCTAACCCTAATACTAACTCTAACCCTAACCCTTACCCTTACCCTAACCCTAGCCTAAACCTAACACTATCCCTAACACTTACCGTTACCCTAACCATAACCCTAAACCTACCCCTAACCCTAACCCTAACCCCTAACCCTTACCCTAACCCTAACCCTAACCTAACCCTAACCCTAACCATTACCCTTACCCTAACCGTAACCCTAAACCTACCCCTAACCCTAAACCTAAACCCTAATCCTAAACCTAACCCTAACCCTTAACCTTAACCTAACTCTAACTCTAACCTTAATGCTAACCCTATCCTAACCCTAACCTTTACTCTAACCCAAACCCTAAACCTAATCCTTACCCTAACCCTAACCCTAACCCTATACCTTACTCTTTCCCTAACACTAACCCTAACCCTTAGCCTAACCCTTACCCTAACCCTAGACCTAACCCTTATACTTTCCCTTAAAATTACCCTAACCCTAACACTAACGCTAACCCTAAACATTACCCTTACCCTAACCCTAACCATAACCTTAAGCTAACCCTAAACCTAACCCGAAGTCTAACCCTTACCATTACCCTAAACTTAACCCTAACCCTAACCCTAACCCTTACCCTAACCCTAACTCTAACCCTAACCCTAACCCTAACCCTAACCCTAACCCTAACATTAACCCTAACCCTTACCCTTACCCTTACCCTAACCCTAAACCTAACCTTAACCCTAACTCTAACCCTAACACTTACCCTTACCTAATCCTAACCCTTACCCTAACCCTAACCTTAAACTTAATACTAACCCAAACCTTAACCCTGACTCTAACCTTACTCTATCCCTAGCCCTATTCCTTACCCTAACCCTAAACTAACCCTAACACTAACCCTTACCCTTACTCTAACCCTATACCTAACTTAATGCTAACCGTAACCCTAAACCTAACCCTAACCCTAACCCTAACCCTTACCCTTTCCCTAACCCTAAACCTAACCCCAATCCTTACCCTTACCTAACCTTAAACCTAATCCTAACCCTAACCTTAACCCTATCCCTAATCCTAAGTCTAACACTAACCCTTACCCTTATCCTAACCCTAACCCTACCCTAACCCTAACCCTAAACAAAACCCTTTCCCATACTCTAACCCTAACCCTAACTTTAATGTAACCCTATCCTAACCCTTACACTAACCTCAACCCTAACCTAATGCTAACCCTAACTCTAAACCTAACTCTAACCCAAACCCTAACCCTTACCCTTTCCCTAACCCTAAACCTAACTGTAATTCTTACCCTTACTCTAACCCTAACCCAGACCCTAACCCTAACCCTAACCTTAACCCTAACCCTAATACTAACTCTAACCCTAACCCTTACCCTTACCCTAACCCTAGCCTAAACCTAACACTATCCCTAACACTTACCGTTACCCTAACCATAACCCTAAACCTACCCCTAACCCTAACCCTAACCCCTAACCCTAACCCTAACACTAACCCTTAACCTTACCCTAACCCTAACTCTAACCTTAATGCTAACCCTATCCTAACCCTAACCTTTACCCTAACCTAACCCTAAACCTAATCCTTACCCTAACCCTAACCCTAACCCTAAACCTTACCCTTTCCCTAACTCTAAACCTAACCCTTACCCTAACCCTTAACCTAACCCTAACCCTAACCGTAATCCTTACCCTAACCCTAACCCTAACCAAACCCTAAACCTAAACGTTACCCTTTCCCTAAGCCTAACCCTAACCCTAACTCTAACCCTAAAACTTACCCTTACCAAATCCTAACCCTAACCCTAACCCTTACCCTAACCCTAACCCTAAACCTAACCCCTAACCCTAACCCTAACCCTAAACCTAACATTAACCCTAACCCTTACCCTTACCCTTACCCTAACCCTAACCCTAACCCTTACCCTTATCCTAATCGTACCCTAAACCTAACCCTAACCCTTAACCTTACCCTAACCCTAACACTAACGCTAACCCTAAACATTACCCTAACCCTAACCATCACCTTACCCTAACCCTAACCCTAACCCTACGTCTAACCATTACCCTTACCCTAACCTTAAACCTAACCCTAACCCTAACCATAACACTAATCCTTACCCTAACCCTAACCCAAACCGTAAACCTAACCCTTACCCAATCCCTAACCCTAACCCTAACCCTTACCCTAACCCTAACCCTTAGCTTAACCCTAACCCTAAATCTAACCTTAACACTAACCCTAACCCTAACCTTTACCCTTACACTAACCCTACCCCTACCCCTACCACTAACCCTAACCTTAACCCTAACCCTAACCCTAACCCTAAACCTTACCCTTACCCTTAACCTAACCCTAACCTTAACCCTAACCCTAACCCTTACACTTACCCCAACCATAACCCTAACCCTAACCTTAAGCCTAACCCTAAACCCTAACCCTAACCCTATCTGTTACCCTTACCCTAACCGTAACCCTTAACTTAACCCCAACCCTAAACCTAACCATACCCCTTACCCTTTCCCCAACCTATACCATAAAACTAACCCTAACCATAAACCTTACACTTACCCTAAACCTAACACTTACCTTTACCCTATCCATAACCCTAACCCTAACCCTAACCCTAACACTTACCCTTACCTTAACCTTAACCCTAACCCTAACACTAACCCTAACCCCTAACCCTAACCCTAACCCTGAGCCTTACCCTTACCCTAACCCTAAACCTAACCCTAACCTTAACCCTAACCCTAACCTTAACCCTTTCCCTAATCCTTACTCTAACCCTAACACTTACCACTATCCTAACCCTACCCTAAACTAACCCTAACCCTAACCCTAACCCTTAACCTTACCCTAACCCTAACCCTAAACCTAAACCTACCCCTAACCCGAACCCTAACCATAATGCTAACCCAATCCTAACCCTAACCTTTACCCTAACCCTAACCCTAACCCTGACCTTAATGCTAACACTAACCCTAACCCTAACCCTTACCCTAACCTTAACCTTAACCCTAATCCTTACACTAACCTGCCCCTAACCCTAAACCTTACACTTCCCCTAACCCTTACCCTAACCCTAAAGCTTACCCTAACCATAAACCTAACCCTTTGCCTACCCTAACCCTAACTCTAAACTTAACCTTAACGCTAACGCTAACCCTTACCCTTACACTAACCCTAACCCTAACCCTTACCCTAACCCTAAACCTAAACCTAACCCTAACCGTAACCCTAAACCTAACCCCTAACCCTAACCCTAACGCTAACCCTAATCCTAACCCTTTCCCTTACCCTAACCCTAACCGTAACCTTAATGGTAACCCTAACCCTAACACTAACCCTTACCCTAACCCTAACCATAACACTAATCCTTACCCTAACCCTAACCCTAACCTTAACCCTTACCCTTACCCTAACCCTAACCCTAATCCTTACCCTAACCCTAACCCTAACCCTAACCCTAAGCCTAACCCTGACCCTTTCCCTAACCCTAATCCTAATCCTTACGCTAACCCTAACCCTTACCACTATCCTAACCCTACCCTAAACTAACCCTAACCCTAACCCTAACCCTTACCCTAACCCTAACCCTAACCCTAACCCTAACACTAACACTAAACCTAAACCTTATCCTAACCCTAACCCTAACCCTAACCATAAACCTTACCCTTTCCCTAACCCTAACCCTAACCCTAACCCTTACCCTTACCCTAACCCTAACCCTAATCCTTACCCTAACCCTAACCCTAACCCTAATCCTAAGCCTAACCCTGACCCTTTCCCTAACCCTAATCCTAACCCTAACTCTAAACTTAACCCTATCCCTTATCCTTTCCCTAACCCTAACCCTAAACCTAACCCTAACCTAAACATTAAACCTAACCCTTACCCTTACCTAACCCTAACCCTAACCTTAACCCTAACCCTAACCCCTATCCTTTCCCTAAACCTAACCCTAATCCTAACCCTAAACCTAACCCTAACCCTTAACCTAACCCTTTCCCTTACCCTAACCCAAACCCTAAATCTAACCCTAACCCTTACCATTACCCTAACCCTAATCCTAAACCTAACCCTAACCTTAACCCTAACACTTACCCTTACCCTAACCTTAACCCTAACCCTAAACATAAACCTACCCAAACATTAAACCTAACCCTTACCCTTACCTAACCCTAACCCTAAACCTAACCCTAACCCTTACCCTTACCCTAACCCTAACCCGAACCCTAAACCTAACCCTAAACGTAACCCTAACCCTAACCCCTACCCTAAACCTAACCCTAATCCTAACCCTAACCCTAACCTTAACCCTAACCCTTACCCTTACCCTAACCCTAACCCTTACCCTAAACCTAACACTTACCCTTACCCTAACCCTAACCCTAACCTTATACCTAACCCTAACCTTAACCCTTACCCTTACCCTAACCCTAATCCTAACCCTAACCCTAACCCTTATCCTCACGCTAACCCAAATCCTAAACCTAACCTTTAACCTAACCTTAACACTAACCCTAACCCCCAACCCTAACCTTTACCCTAACTCTAACCCTAACCCTAAACCTAACCCTAACTCTATCCCTAAACCTAACCCTAACTCTAAACCTAACCCTTACCCTAACCTAACCCTAACCAAAACCTAACCCTTACACTTACCCTAACCCTAACCCTAACCTTAATCTTAAACCCAAACCGAATCCTTACCCTTATCCTAACCATAAAACTAAACCTAACCCTAACCGTAAACCCTAACCCTAACCCTAACCCTACCCTAACCCTAACACTTACCCTTACCCTAACCCTAAACCTAACCCTAACCCTAACCCTTACCCTTACCTAACCCTAAACCTAACCCTAACCCTAAACCTAAACCTTACGGTAACCCTAACCCTAACCCTAACCCTACCCCTTACCCTTACCTTAACCGTAACCCTAACCCTAACCCTTACAATAACCCTAATCTTAACCCCCACACTAAACCTAAAACTAACCCTAACCCTAACCCTTACCCTTACCCTAACCCTAACCGTAAACCTAACCCTAACCCTAAACCAAACCCTAACCCTAACCCTAACCCTTAACCTTATTCTAACACGAACCCTAAAAGTAACCCTAAACCTTACCCTTACCCTAACCCTAACACTAATCCTAACCCTAAACCTAACCTAACCCTAAACCTAACCCTTACCCTAACCCTAACCCTAACCTAAACCTAACCCTAACCGAAACCCTATCCTTAACGCTATTCCTTACCCTTACCCTAACCCTAACCCTAAACCTTAACCTAACTCTAACCCTAACCCTAACCCTAAACCTAAACCTAACCCTAACCCTATCCCTCACCCTAACCCTTACCCTTAAGCTAAACCTAACCCTAAAGCTAACACTAATCCTTACCCTTACCCTAACCGTAACCCTAAACCTAACCTTAACCCTATCCCTTATCCTTTCCGTAAACCCTAAACTTAACCCTAACAATAAACCTCAGCCAAACATTAAACCTAACCCTTACCCTTACCTTACCCTAACCCTAAACCTAACCCTAACTCTTACCCTTACCCTAACCCTAACCCGAACCCTAAAACTAACCCTAAACCTAACCCTAAACCTAACCCTTACCCTAACCCTAAACCTAACCCTAACCTAACCATTACCCTTACCCTAACCCTAACCCTAACACTAACTTTAACCCTAACCCTAAACCTAACCCTAACCCTTACCCTTACCCTAACCCTAACCCTAAACCTAACCCTAATCCTAACCCTATACCTAACCCTATCCCTTACCCTTACCCTAACCCTAACCCTAAACCTAACCCTAACCGTAACAACTAAACCTAACCGTAACCCTAACACTTACCCTTACCTTAACCCTAACCCTAAACCTAAACCTTAACCTTACCCTAACGCTAACCCTAACCCTAACCCTAACACATACCCTTACTCTAACCCTCACCCTAACCCTAACCGTAACCCTAAACCTAACCCTAAACCTTACCCTAACCCTAACCCTAACCCTTACCCTAACCCTAACCTTAACCCCAACACTAAACCTAAACCTAACACTAACCCTTACCCTTACCCTAAGCCTAACCCTAAACCTACCTTAACAATAACCCTAACCCTAATCCTTACCCTAACTCTAACCCTAACCCTAACCCTAACACTTACCCTTACCCTCAACACAACCCTAACCCAAATCCTAACCCTTACCCTAACCCTAACCGTCACCCTAACCCTAACTCTACCCCGTACCCTTACCCTAAACCTAAACCTAACCCTAAACCTAACCCTAACCCTAACCCTTTCCCTTACCCTAACCCTAAACATAACCCTAACCCTAAACCTTACCCTTACCCTAAACCTAACTCTAACCCTTACCCTAAACCTAACCCTAACCCTAACCATAACCCTTACCCTTACCTTAACCGTAACCCTAAAACAAATGCTTACCCTAACCCTAACCTTAACTACAACACTAAACCTAACACTAACCATAACCCTAACACTTACCCTTACCCTAACCCTACCCCTAAACCTAACCCTAAACCTAACCCTAACCCTAACCCTTACCCTAACCCTAACCCTAATCCTAACCCTAACCCTTACTCTTACCCTAACCTTAACCCTACCCTAACCCTAAACCTAACCCTAACCCTAACCCTTACCCTTACCCTAACCCTAACCCTAAAAGTAAACGTAACCCTTACACTTACCCTAACCCTAACCCTAACCTTAACCCTAACCCTAACCCTAAACCTCACTTTAGCCCTAACCCTTATCCTTTCCCTAACCCTAACCCTAACCCTAAGCCTAACCCTTAACCTAACCCTTACCCTTACCCTAACCCAAACCCTAAACCTAACCCTAAACATTACCATTACCCTAACCCTAATCCTAACCCTAACCCTAACCCTAAACTTAACCCTAACCCTTACCCTTACCATGACCCTAACCCTAACCCTAAACCTAAACCTAACAAGAACCCTAACCCTAACCATTACCCTAACCCTAACCCTAACCTAACCCTTATCCTTACCCAAAATCTAACCCTAAACTTATCCCTAACCATAACCTTAACCCTTACCCTAACCCTAACCCTAAACCTAACTCTAACCCTAACCCTATCCCTAACCCTATGCCTTACCCTTACCATAAACCTAACCCTAAACCTAACCCTAACCTTTACTCCTAACCCTAACCCTAACCCTTACCCTTACCCTAACCCTAACCCTAACCCTAACCCTAAATCATACCCTTACCCTAACACTTACCCTTACCATATCCCTAACCCTAACCCTAACCCTAACCCTAACCCTAACCCTAACCCTAATCCTAACCTTAACCCTAACCCTAGCCCTAAATCTAACCTTAACCCTAACCCTTCGTCTTTTCCTAACCCTAACCCTAAACCTAAACCTAAACCTAACCCTAACCCTAAACCTAACCCTTACCCTTACCCTAAACCTAACCCTAAACCTAACCCTAACCCTAACCCTTACCCTAACCCTAACACTAAACTTTACCCTAAACCTTACCCTTACCCTATCCCTCACCCTAACCCTAACCCTAAACATAACCCTAACCCTAAACCTAACGCTTACCCTAACACTAAGCCTAAACCTAAACCTAACCCCAACCCTAACCCTAATCCTTACCCTAACCGTAACCCTAACCATAACTTACCCTTACACTTACCCTAACCCTAACCCTAACCTTAACCCTAACCCTAACCCTAACCCTAACCTAACCCTTACCATTACCGTAACCCTACCCAAAACCTAACCCTAACCCTTACCCTTACCCTAACCATAACCCTAACTTTAAACCTAACCGTAACCCTAACCCTTACCCTAACCGTAACCCTAACCCTAAACCTAACCCTAACCCTAACCCTAACACTTACTCTAACCCTAACCCTAAACCTAACCTAACCCTTACCCTTACCCTAACCCTAACCCTAACCTTAACCCTAACCCTAACCCTAACCTAACCCTTACCCTTACCCTAACCCTAACCCTAAACCTAACCTTAACCCTAACCCTTATACTTTCCCTAACCCTAACCCTAAACCTAAACCTAACCCGAAACCTACCCCTTACCATTACCCTTACCCTAACCCTAACCCTAACCCTAACATTAACCCTAACCCTAACCCTAACCGAACCCTTACCCTTACCCTTACCCTTACCCTAACCCTAACCCTAACCCTAACCCTAAACCTAACCTTAACCCGAACCCTTATCCTTTCCCTAACCCTAACCCTAACCCTAAACCTAAACCTAACCCAAAACCTACCCCTTACCCTTACCCTAACCCTAACCCTAACCCTAACCCTACACCTAAACCTAACGCTAACTCTAAACCTAACCCTTACCCTAACCTAACCCAAACCATAACCTAACCCTTACCATTACTCTTACCCTAACCCTAAACTTAACCCTAAACCTAACCCAAACCCTTACCCTTATCATAACCCTAACCCTAAACCTATCCCTAAGCATAACCCCTAACACTAACCCTAACCCTATGCTAACCCTAACCCTAACCCTAACCCTTACCTTTATCCTAACCCTAAACCTAACCCTTACCCTTACCCTTACCCTCACCCAACCCTAACCATACCCCTAACACTTACCCTAAACCTATCCCTAACCCTAACCCTAACCCTTACCCTTACCCTAACCCTAAACCTAATCCTAACCCTAACCCTTACCCTTACCCTAACCCTAAACCTAACCCTAACCCTAACCCTAACCCCAAACCTAACATTAACCCTAACCCTTATCCTTTCCCTAACCCTAACCATAACCTTAACCCTAAACCTAACCCTAACTCGAACCTAACCCTTACCCTTACCCTAACCATAACCCTAACCCTAACACTAACCCTAAACCTAAACCAAACCCTAACTCTAAACCTAACCCTTACCCTAACCTACCCCTCACCATAACCTAACACTTACCCTTACCCTTACCCTAACCCTAACCCTAACCCTAACACTAACCATAAACCTAAACCAAACCCTAACTCTAAACCTAACCCTTACCCTAACCTACCCCTCACCATAACCTAACACTTACCCTTACCCTTACCCTAACCCTAACACTAACCCTAAACCTAAACCAAACCCTAACCCTAAACCTTAACCTTACCGTAAATCTAACCATAACCCTAACCCTATCCCTTACCCTTAACTTAACCGTAACCCTAACCCTACCCCTTACAATACCCCTAATCTTAACCCCGACACTAAACCTAACACTAACCCTAACCCTAACCCTTTCCCTTACCCTAACCCTAACCCTAAACCTAACCCTAAACCTAACCCTAACCCTAACCCTTACCCTAACTCTAACCCTAATCCTAACCGTAATCCTTACTCTTACCCTAGCCCTAACCGTAACCCCTACCCTAACCCTAAACCAAACTCTAACCCTAACCCTAACCCTTAACCTTATCCTAAACCTAACCATAAAAGTAACCCTAAACCTTACCCTACCCCTAACCCTAACCCTAACCCTTACACTTACCCTAACCCTAACCCTAACCCTAACCCTATCCCTAACCCTATCCCTTACCATTACCCTAACCCTAACCCTAAACCTAACCCTAACCCTAACAACTAAACCTAACCCTAACCCTAACCCTTACCCTTACCTTAACCCTAAGCCTAACCCTAAACCTTAACCTTACCCTAACGCTAACCCTAACCCTAACCCTAACCCTAACCCTAACCCTAACACATACCCTTACTCTAACCCTCACCCTAACCCTAACCGTAACCCTAAACCTAACCCTAAACCTAACCCTAACCCTAACCCTAACCCTTACCCTAACCCTAACCTTAACCCCAAAACTAAACCTAAACCTAACCCTAACCCTAATCCTTACCCTAATTCTAACCCTAACCCTAACCCTAACACTTACACTTATCCTAAACCAAACCCTAACCCTAACACTTACCCTTACCCTCAACCCAACCCTAACCCTAACCGTCACCCTAACCCTAAGTATAACCCTTACCCTTACCCTAACCCTAAATCTAACCCTAAACCTAACCGTAACCCTAACCCTTTCCCTTAACCTAACCCTAAACCTAACCCTAACCCTAAACCTTACCCTTACCCTAAACCTAACTCTAACCCTTACCCTAAACCTAACCCTAACCCTAACCATAACCCTTACCTTACCTTAACCAAAACCCTAAAACAAATGCTTACCCTAACCCTAACCTTAACCCCAACACTAAACCTAACACTAACCGTAACCCTAACCCTTACCTTTACCCTAACCCTACCCCTAAACCTAATCCTAAACCTAACCCTAACCCTAACCCTTACCCTAACCCTAACCCTAATCCTAACCCTAACCCTTACTCTTACCCTAAATCTAACCCTACCCTAACCCTAAACCTAACCCTAACCCTAACCCTAACCCTTACCCTTACCCTAACCCTAATAGTAACCGTAACACTTTCCCTTACCCTAACCCTAACCCTAACCTTAACCCTAACCCTAACCCTAAACCTCACTTTAGCCCTAACCCTTATCTTTTCCGTAACCCTAACCCTAAACCTAACCCTAACCCTTAACCTAACCCTTACCCTTACCCTAACCCAAACCCTAAACCTAACCCTAACCCTTAGCATTACCCTAACCCTAATCCTAACCCTAACTCTAAACTTAACCTTAACCCTTACCCTTACCCTAACCCTAACCCTAACCCTAAACCTAACCCTAACCCTAACCTAACCCTAACCCTAACCTAACCCTTACCCTTACCCTAACCCTGACCCTAACCCTAAACCTAAACTTAACCCTACACCTAACCCTTGACCTAAACCTAACCCTAACCCCAACCCTAACACTAATCCTTACCCTAATCCTAACCCTACCCCTAACCTAACCCTTACCCTTACCCTAACCCTAACCCTAACCTTAACCCTAACCCTAACTCTAACCTAACCCTTACTGTTACAGTAACCCTACCCTAATCCTAAACCTAACTCTTAACCTAACCTTAACACTAAACCTAACCCCCAACCTTAACCTTTACCCTAAACCTAACCCTAATCCTAACCCCTAATCCTAACCCTAACCCTAACCCTAAACCTAAGCTAAACTCTAACCCTTATCCTTTCCCTAACCTTAACACTAACCCTAAACCTAAACCTAACCCTAACCCGAAACCTAACCCTTACCCTTACCCTAACCCTAACCCTAACACTATCCCTAACCCTACAAATAAACCTAACCCTAACTCTAAACCTAACCCTTACCCTAACCTAACCCTAACCATAACCTAACCCTTACCCTTATACTTACCCTAACCCTAACCCTAACCTTAAACCTAAACCGACCCGAAACCTTACCCTTATCATAACCCTAACCCTAAACCTATCCCTAACCATAAACCCTAGCCCTAACCCTAACCCTACCCTAACCCTAACCCTTACCCTTACCCTAACGTTAACGCTAACCTTAACCCCCAACATAAACCTAACCCTAACCCTAACCCTTACCCTAACCATAACCCTAACCCTAACCCTTACCCTTATCCTAACCCTAAACCTAACCCTTACCCTTACCTTTACCCTCACCCAACCCTAACCCTAACCCTAACCCCTACCCTAACCCTATCCCTAACCCTAACCCTAACCCTTACCCTTAGCCTAACCCTAAACCTAATCCTAAACCTAACCCTAACCCTAACCCTTACCGTTCCCGTAACCCTAAACCTAACCCTAACCCTAAACCTTACCCTTACCCTAAACCTAACTCTAAACCTTACCCTAACCCTAACCCTAACCCTAATCCTTAACCTTACCTTAACCGTAAAACTAACCCTAAACCTAACCCTTACCCTAAGCCTAACCTTAACGCCAACACTAAACCTAACTCTAACCCTAACCCTAATCCTTACCCTTACCCTAAACCTAACCCTAACCCTACCCCTTACAATAACCCAAACCCTAATCCTAAGCCTAACCCTTACTCTTACAATAACCCTAACCCTAACCCCTACCATAACCCTAAACCTAACCCTAACACTAACCCTAACCCTTACCCTTACCTTAACCCTAACCCTAAAAGTAACCCTAACCCTAACCGTAACCCTTACCCTTACCCCAACCCTACCCTAACGCTAACGCTAATCCTTACCCTTACCCTAACCCTAACCCTAACGTAAACCCTAACCCTAATCCTAAACCTAACCTTAACCCTATTTCTTATCCTTTCCCTAAACCTAACCCTAACCCTAAACCTTATCCTTTCCCTAACACTAACACTAACCCTAACCCTAAACCTAAACCTAACCCTAAACCTAAACCTTACCCTTACCATAAACCTAACCCTAAACCTAACCCTAACCCTTACCTTACCTTAACCCTAACCCTAACCCTAACTCTTACCCTAACCCTAACCCTATCCCTAAATCTAACCCAGCCCTAAACCTAACCCTTACCCTAACCCTAACCCTAACCCTAAACGTAACCCCAACCCTAACCCTAATCCTTACCCTAACCCTAACCCTAACCCCAACCCTAACCTAACCCTTACCCTTACCTTAACCCTAACCCTAAACTTAACCCTAACGCTAAGCTAACCCTTACCGTTACCATAACCCTACCCTAAACCTAACCCTAACCCTTACCCTTACCCTAAACCTAACCCTAACCCTTACCCTTACCCTAACCCTAACCCTAACCTTAACCCTAACCCTAACCCTCACCTAACACTTACACTTACCCTAACCCTAACCCTAACCCTAAACCTAACCTTAACCCTAACCCTTATC
>JANJXV010000181.1:525000-542500 GCA_024803745.1 Megascapheus bottae | reverse complement strand
CCTATCCTAACCCTTACACTAACCTCAACCCTAACCTAATGCTAACCCTAACTCTAAACCTAACTCTAACCCAAACCCTAACCCTTACCCTTTCCCTAACCCTAAACCTAACTGTAATTCTTACCCTTACTCTAACCCTAACCCAGACCCTAACCCTAACCCTAACCTTAACCCTAACCCTAATACTAACTCTAACCCTAACCCTTACCCTTACCCTAACCCTAGCCTAAACCTAACACTATCCCTAACACTTACCGTTACCCTAACCATAACCCTAAACCTACCCCTAACCCTAACCCTAACCCCTAACCCTAACCCTAACACTAACCCTTAACCTTACCCTAACCCTAACTCTAACCTTAATGCTAACCCTATCCTAACCCTAACCTTTACCCTAACCTAACCCTAAACCTAATCCTTACCCTAACCCTAACCCTAACCCTAAACCTTACCCTTTCCCTAACTCTAAACCTAACCCTTACCCTAACCCTTAACCTAACCCTAACCCTAACCGTAATCCTTACCCTAACCCTAACCCTAACCAAACCCTAAACCTAAACGTTACCCTTTCCCTAAGCCTAACCCTAACCCTAACTCTAACCCTAAAACTTACCCTTACCAAATCCTAACCCTAACCCTAACCCTTACCCTAACCCTAACCCTAAACCTAACCCCTAACCCTAACCCTAACCCTAAACCTAACATTAACCCTAACCCTTACCCTTACCCTTACCCTAACCCTAACCCTAACCCTTACCCTTATCCTAATCGTACCCTAAACCTAACCCTAACCCTTAACCTTACCCTAACCCTAACACTAACGCTAACCCTAAACATTACCCTAACCCTAACCATCACCTTACCCTAACCCTAACCCTAACCCTACGTCTAACCATTACCCTTACCCTAACCTTAAACCTAACCCTAACCCTAACCATAACACTAATCCTTACCCTAACCCTAACCCAAACCGTAAACCTAACCCTTACCCAATCCCTAACCCTAACCCTAACCCTTACCCTAACCCTAACCCTTAGCTTAACCCTAACCCTAAATCTAACCTTAACACTAACCCTAACCCTAACCTTTACCCTTACACTAACCCTACCCCTACCCCTACCACTAACCCTAACCTTAACCCTAACCCTAACCCTAACCCTAAACCTTACCCTTACCCTTAACCTAACCCTAACCTTAACCCTAACCCTAACCCTTACACTTACCCCAACCATAACCCTAACCCTAACCTTAAGCCTAACCCTAAACCCTAACCCTAACCCTATCTGTTACCCTTACCCTAACCGTAACCCTTAACTTAACCCCAACCCTAAACCTAACCATACCCCTTACCCTTTCCCCAACCTATACCATAAAACTAACCCTAACCATAAACCTTACACTTACCCTAAACCTAACACTTACCTTTACCCTATCCATAACCCTAACCCTAACCCTAACCCTAACACTTACCCTTACCTTAACCTTAACCCTAACCCTAACACTAACCCTAACCCCTAACCCTAACCCTAACCCTGAGCCTTACCCTTACCCTAACCCTAAACCTAACCCTAACCTTAACCCTAACCCTAACCTTAACCCTTTCCCTAATCCTTACTCTAACCCTAACACTTACCACTATCCTAACCCTACCCTAAACTAACCCTAACCCTAACCCTAACCCTTAACCTTACCCTAACCCTAACCCTAAACCTAAACCTACCCCTAACCCGAACCCTAACCATAATGCTAACCCAATCCTAACCCTAACCTTTACCCTAACCCTAACCCTAACCCTGACCTTAATGCTAACACTAACCCTAACCCTAACCCTTACCCTAACCTTAACCTTAACCCTAATCCTTACACTAACCTGCCCCTAACCCTAAACCTTACACTTCCCCTAACCCTTACCCTAACCCTAAAGCTTACCCTAACCATAAACCTAACCCTTTGCCTACCCTAACCCTAACTCTAAACTTAACCTTAACGCTAACGCTAACCCTTACCCTTACACTAACCCTAACCCTAACCCTTACCCTAACCCTAAACCTAAACCTAACCCTAACCGTAACCCTAAACCTAACCCCTAACCCTAACCCTAACGCTAACCCTAATCCTAACCCTTTCCCTTACCCTAACCCTAACCGTAACCTTAATGGTAACCCTAACCCTAACACTAACCCTTACCCTAACCCTAACCATAACACTAATCCTTACCCTAACCCTAACCCTAACCTTAACCCTTACCCTTACCCTAACCCTAACCCTAATCCTTACCCTAACCCTAACCCTAACCCTAACCCTAAGCCTAACCCTGACCCTTTCCCTAACCCTAATCCTAATCCTTACGCTAACCCTAACCCTTACCACTATCCTAACCCTACCCTAAACTAACCCTAACCCTAACCCTTACCCTAACCCTAACCCTAACCCTAACCCTAACACTAACACTAAACCTAAACCTTATCCTAACCCTAACCCTAACCCTAACCATAAACCTTACCCTTTCCCTAACCCTAACCCTAATCCTAACCCTTACCCTAACCCTAACCTTAACCTTAATACTAACCCAAACCTTAACCCTGACTCTAACCTTACTCTATCCCTAGCCCTATTCCTTACCCTAACCCTAAACTAACCCTAACACTAACCCTTACCCTTACTCTAACCCTATACCTAACTTAATGCTAACCGTAACCCTAAACCTAACCCTAACCCTAACCCTAACCCTTACCCTTTCCCTAACCCTAAACCTAACCCCAATCCTTACCCTTACCTAACCTTAAACCTAACCCTAACCCTAACCTTAACCCTATCCCTAATCCTAAGTCTAACACTAACCCTTACCCTTATCCTAACCCTAACCCTACCCTAACCCTAACCCTAAACAAAACCCTTTCCCATACTCTAACCCTAACCCTAACTTTAATGTAACCCTATCCTAACCCTTACACTAACCTCAACCCTAACCTAATGCTAACCCTAACTCTAAACCTAACTCTAACCCAAACCCTAACCCTTACCCTTTCCCTAACCCTAAACCTAACTGTAATTCTTACCCTTACTCTAACCCTAACCCAGACCCTAACCCTAACCCTAACCTTAACCCTAACCCTAATACTAACTCTAACCCTAACCCTTACCCTTACCCTAACCCTAGCCTAAACCTAACACTATCCCTAACACTTACCGTTACCCTAACCATAACCCTAAACCTACCCCTAACCCTAACCCTAACCCCTAACCCTTACCCTAACCCTAACCCTAACCTAACCCTAACCCTAACCATTACCCTTACCCTAACCGTAACCCTAAACCTACCCCTAACCCTAAACCTAAACCCTAATCCTAAACCTAACCCTAACCCTTAACCTTAACCTAACTCTAACTCTAACCTTAATGCTAACCCTATCCTAACCCTAACCTTTACTCTAACCCAAACCCTAAACCTAATCCTTACCCTAACCCTAACCCTAACCCTATACCTTACTCTTTCCCTAACACTAACCCTAACCCTTAGCCTAACCCTTACCCTAACCCTAGACCTAACCCTTATACTTTCCCTTAAAATTACCCTAACCCTAACACTAACGCTAACCCTAAACATTACCCTTACCCTAACCCTAACCATAACCTTAAGCTAACCCTAAACCTAACCCGAAGTCTAACCCTTACCATTACCCTAAACTTAACCCTAACCCTAACCCTAACCCTTACCCTAACCCTAACTCTAACCCTAACCCTAACCCTAACCCTAACCCTAACCCTAACATTAACCCTAACCCTTACCCTTACCCTTACCCTAACCCTAAACCTAACCTTAACCCTAACTCTAACCCTAACACTTACCCTTACCTAATCCTAACCCTTACCCTAACCCTAACCTTAAACTTAATACTAACCCAAACCTTAACCCTGACTCTAACCTTACTCTATCCCTAGCCCTATTCCTTACCCTAACCCTAAACTAACCCTAACACTAACCCTTACCCTTACTCTAACCCTATACCTAACTTAATGCTAACCGTAACCCTAAACCTAACCCTAACCCTAACCCTAACCCTTACCCTTTCCCTAACCCTAAACCTAACCCCAATCCTTACCCTTACCTAACCTTAAACCTAATCCTAACCCTAACCTTAACCCTATCCCTAATCCTAAGTCTAACACTAACCCTTACCCTTATCCTAACCCTAACCCTACCCTAACCCTAACCCTAAACAAAACCCTTTCCCATACTCTAACCCTAACCCTAACTTTAATGTAACCCTATCCTAACCCTTACACTAACCTCAACCCTAACCTAATGCTAACCCTAACTCTAAACCTAACTCTAACCCAAACCCTAACCCTTACCCTTTCCCTAACCCTAAACCTAACTGTAATTCTTACCCTTACTCTAACCCTAACCCAGACCCTAACCCTAACCCTAACCTTAACCCTAACCCTAATACTAACTCTAACCCTAACCCTTACCCTTACCCTAACCCTAGCCTAAACCTAACACTATCCCTAACACTTACCGTTACCCTAACCATAACCCTAAACCTACCCCTAACCCTAACCCTAACCCCTAACCCTAACCCTAACACTAACCCTTAACCTTACCCTAACCCTAACTCTAACCTTAATGCTAACCCTATCCTAACCCTAACCTTTACCCTAACCTAACCCTAAACCTAATCCTTACCCTAACCCTAACCCTAACCCTAAACCTTACCCTTTCCCTAACTCTAAACCTAACCCTTACCCTAACCCTTAACCTAACCCTAACCCTAACCGTAATCCTTACCCTAACCCTAACCCTAACCAAACCCTAAACCTAAACGTTACCCTTTCCCTAAGCCTAACCCTAACCCTAACTCTAACCCTAAAACTTACCCTTACCAAATCCTAACCCTAACCCTAACCCTTACCCTAACCCTAACCCTAAACCTAACCCCTAACCCTAACCCTAACCCTAAACCTAACATTAACCCTAACCCTTACCCTTACCCTTACCCTAACCCTAACCCTAACCCTTACCCTTATCCTAATCGTACCCTAAACCTAACCCTAACCCTTAACCTTACCCTAACCCTAACACTAACGCTAACCCTAAACATTACCCTAACCCTAACCATCACCTTACCCTAACCCTAACCCTAACCCTACGTCTAACCATTACCCTTACCCTAACCTTAAACCTAACCCTAACCCTAACCATAACACTAATCCTTACCCTAACCCTAACCCAAACCGTAAACCTAACCCTTACCCAATCCCTAACCCTAACCCTAACCCTTACCCTAACCCTAACCCTTAGCTTAACCCTAACCCTAAATCTAACCTTAACACTAACCCTAACCCTAACCTTTACCCTTACACTAACCCTACCCCTACCCCTACCACTAACCCTAACCTTAACCCTAACCCTAACCCTAACCCTAAACCTTACCCTTACCCTTAACCTAACCCTAACCTTAACCCTAACCCTAACCCTTACACTTACCCCAACCATAACCCTAACCCTAACCTTAAGCCTAACCCTAAACCCTAACCCTAACCCTATCTGTTACCCTTACCCTAACCGTAACCCTTAACTTAACCCCAACCCTAAACCTAACCATACCCCTTACCCTTTCCCCAACCTATACCATAAAACTAACCCTAACCATAAACCTTACACTTACCCTAAACCTAACACTTACCTTTACCCTATCCATAACCCTAACCCTAACCCTAACCCTAACACTTACCCTTACCTTAACCTTAACCCTAACCCTAACACTAACCCTAACCCCTAACCCTAACCCTAACCCTGAGCCTTACCCTTACCCTAACCCTAAACCTAACCCTAACCTTAACCCTAACCCTAACCTTAACCCTTTCCCTAATCCTTACTCTAACCCTAACACTTACCACTATCCTAACCCTACCCTAAACTAACCCTAACCCTAACCCTAACCCTTAACCTTACCCTAACCCTAACCCTAAACCTAAACCTACCCCTAACCCGAACCCTAACCATAATGCTAACCCAATCCTAACCCTAACCTTTACCCTAACCCTAACCCTAACCCTGACCTTAATGCTAACACTAACCCTAACCCTAACCCTTACCCTAACCTTAACCTTAACCCTAATCCTTACACTAACCTGCCCCTAACCCTAAACCTTACACTTCCCCTAACCCTTACCCTAACCCTAAAGCTTACCCTAACCATAAACCTAACCCTTTGCCTACCCTAACCCTAACTCTAAACTTAACCTTAACGCTAACGCTAACCCTTACCCTTACACTAACCCTAACCCTAACCCTTACCCTAACCCTAAACCTAAACCTAACCCTAACCGTAACCCTAAACCTAACCCCTAACCCTAACCCTAACGCTAACCCTAATCCTAACCCTTTCCCTTACCCTAACCCTAACCGTAACCTTAATGGTAACCCTAACCCTAACACTAACCCTTACCCTAACCCTAACCATAACACTAATCCTTACCCTAACCCTAACCCTAACCTTAACCCTTACCCTTACCCTAACCCTAACCCTAATCCTTACCCTAACCCTAACCCTAACCCTAACCCTAAGCCTAACCCTGACCCTTTCCCTAACCCTAATCCTAATCCTTACGCTAACCCTAACCCTTACCACTATCCTAACCCTACCCTAAACTAACCCTAACCCTAACCCTAACCCTTACCCTAACCCTAACCCTAACCCTAACCCTAACACTAACACTAAACCTAAACCTTATCCTAACCCTAACCCTAACCCTAACCATAAACCTTACCCTTTCCCTAACCCTAACCCTAACCCTAACCCTTACCCTTACCCTAACCCTAACCCTAATCCTTACCCTAACCCTAACCCTAACCCTAATCCTAAGCCTAACCCTGACCCTTTCCCTAACCCTAATCCTAACCCTAACTCTAAACTTAACCCTATCCCTTATCCTTTCCCTAACCCTAACCCTAAACCTAACCCTAACCTAAACATTAAACCTAACCCTTACCCTTACCTAACCCTAACCCTAACCTTAACCCTAACCCTAACCCCTATCCTTTCCCTAAACCTAACCCTAATCCTAACCCTAAACCTAACCCTAACCCTTAACCTAACCCTTTCCCTTACCCTAACCCAAACCCTAAATCTAACCCTAACCCTTACCATTACCCTAACCCTAATCCTAAACCTAACCCTAACCTTAACCCTAACACTTACCCTTACCCTAACCTTAACCCTAACCCTAAACATAAACCTACCCAAACATTAAACCTAACCCTTACCCTTACCTAACCCTAACCCTAAACCTAACCCTAACCCTTACCCTTACCCTAACCCTAACCCGAACCCTAAACCTAACCCTAAACGTAACCCTAACCCTAACCCCTACCCTAAACCTAACCCTAATCCTAACCCTAACCCTAACCTTAACCCTAACCCTTACCCTTACCCTAACCCTAACCCTTACCCTAAACCTAACACTTACCCTTACCCTAACCCTAACCCTAACCTTATACCTAACCCTAACCTTAACCCTTACCCTTACCCTAACCCTAATCCTAACCCTAACCCTAACCCTTATCCTCACGCTAACCCAAATCCTAAACCTAACCTTTAACCTAACCTTAACACTAACCCTAACCCCCAACCCTAACCTTTACCCTAACTCTAACCCTAACCCTAAACCTAACCCTAACTCTATCCCTAAACCTAACCCTAACTCTAAACCTAACCCTTACCCTAACCTAACCCTAACCAAAACCTAACCCTTACACTTACCCTAACCCTAACCCTAACCTTAATCTTAAACCCAAACCGAATCCTTACCCTTATCCTAACCATAAAACTAAACCTAACCCTAACCGTAAACCCTAACCCTAACCCTAACCCTACCCTAACCCTAACACTTACCCTTACCCTAACCCTAAACCTAACCCTAACCCTAACCCTTACCCTTACCTAACCCTAAACCTAACCCTAACCCTAAACCTAAACCTTACGGTAACCCTAACCCTAACCCTAACCCTACCCCTTACCCTTACCTTAACCGTAACCCTAACCCTAACCCTTACAATAACCCTAATCTTAACCCCCACACTAAACCTAAAACTAACCCTAACCCTAACCCTTACCCTTACCCTAACCCTAACCGTAAACCTAACCCTAACCCTAAACCAAACCCTAACCCTAACCCTAACCCTTAACCTTATTCTAACACGAACCCTAAAAGTAACCCTAAACCTTACCCTTACCCTAACCCTAACACTAATCCTAACCCTAAACCTAACCTAACCCTAAACCTAACCCTTACCCTAACCCTAACCCTAACCTAAACCTAACCCTAACCGAAACCCTATCCTTAACGCTATTCCTTACCCTTACCCTAACCCTAACCCTAAACCTTAACCTAACTCTAACCCTAACCCTAACCCTAAACCTAAACCTAACCCTAACCCTATCCCTCACCCTAACCCTTACCCTTAAGCTAAACCTAACCCTAAAGCTAACACTAATCCTTACCCTTACCCTAACCGTAACCCTAAACCTAACCTTAACCCTATCCCTTATCCTTTCCGTAAACCCTAAACTTAACCCTAACAATAAACCTCAGCCAAACATTAAACCTAACCCTTACCCTTACCTTACCCTAACCCTAAACCTAACCCTAACTCTTACCCTTACCCTAACCCTAACCCGAACCCTAAAACTAACCCTAAACCTAACCCTAAACCTAACCCTTACCCTAACCCTAAACCTAACCCTAACCTAACCATTACCCTTACCCTAACCCTAACCCTAACACTAACTTTAACCCTAACCCTAAACCTAACCCTAACCCTTACCCTTACCCTAACCCTAACCCTAAACCTAACCCTAATCCTAACCCTATACCTAACCCTATCCCTTACCCTTACCCTAACCCTAACCCTAAACCTAACCCTAACCGTAACAACTAAACCTAACCGTAACCCTAACACTTACCCTTACCTTAACCCTAACCCTAAACCTAAACCTTAACCTTACCCTAACGCTAACCCTAACCCTAACCCTAACACATACCCTTACTCTAACCCTCACCCTAACCCTAACCGTAACCCTAAACCTAACCCTAAACCTTACCCTAACCCTAACCCTAACCCTTACCCTAACCCTAACCTTAACCCCAACACTAAACCTAAACCTAACACTAACCCTTACCCTTACCCTAAGCCTAACCCTAAACCTACCTTAACAATAACCCTAACCCTAATCCTTACCCTAACTCTAACCCTAACCCTAACCCTAACACTTACCCTTACCCTCAACACAACCCTAACCCAAATCCTAACCCTTACCCTAACCCTAACCGTCACCCTAACCCTAACTCTACCCCGTACCCTTACCCTAAACCTAAACCTAACCCTAAACCTAACCCTAACCCTAACCCTTTCCCTTACCCTAACCCTAAACATAACCCTAACCCTAAACCTTACCCTTACCCTAAACCTAACTCTAACCCTTACCCTAAACCTAACCCTAACCCTAACCATAACCCTTACCCTTACCTTAACCGTAACCCTAAAACAAATGCTTACCCTAACCCTAACCTTAACTACAACACTAAACCTAACACTAACCATAACCCTAACACTTACCCTTACCCTAACCCTACCCCTAAACCTAACCCTAAACCTAACCCTAACCCTAACCCTTACCCTAACCCTAACCCTAATCCTAACCCTAACCCTTACTCTTACCCTAACCTTAACCCTACCCTAACCCTAAACCTAACCCTAACCCTAACCCTTACCCTTACCCTAACCCTAACCCTAAAAGTAAACGTAACCCTTACACTTACCCTAACCCTAACCCTAACCTTAACCCTAACCCTAACCCTAAACCTCACTTTAGCCCTAACCCTTATCCTTTCCCTAACCCTAACCCTAACCCTAAGCCTAACCCTTAACCTAACCCTTACCCTTACCCTAACCCAAACCCTAAACCTAACCCTAAACATTACCATTACCCTAACCCTAATCCTAACCCTAACCCTAACCCTAAACTTAACCCTAACCCTTACCCTTACCATGACCCTAACCCTAACCCTAAACCTAAACCTAACAAGAACCCTAACCCTAACCATTACCCTAACCCTAACCCTAACCTAACCCTTATCCTTACCCAAAATCTAACCCTAAACTTATCCCTAACCATAACCTTAACCCTTACCCTAACCCTAACCCTAAACCTAACTCTAACCCTAACCCTATCCCTAACCCTATGCCTTACCCTTACCATAAACCTAACCCTAAACCTAACCCTAACCTTTACTCCTAACCCTAACCCTAACCCTTACCCTTACCCTAACCCTAACCCTAACCCTAACCCTAAATCATACCCTTACCCTAACACTTACCCTTACCATATCCCTAACCCTAACCCTAACCCTAACCCTAATCCTAACCTTAACCCTAACCCTAGCCCTAAATCTAACCTTAACCCTAACCCTTCGTCTTTTCCTAACCCTAACCCTAAACCTAAACCTAAACCTAACCCTAACCCTAAACCTAACCCTTACCCTTACCCTAAACCTAACCCTAAACCTAACCCTAACCCTAACCCTTACCCTAACCCTAACACTAAACTTTACCCTAAACCTTACCCTTACCCTATCCCTCACCCTAACCCTAACCCTAAACATAACCCTAACCCTAAACCTAACGCTTACCCTAACACTAAGCCTAAACCTAAACCTAACCCCAACCCTAACCCTAATCCTTACCCTAACCGTAACCCTAACCATAACTTACCCTTACACTTACCCTAACCCTAACCCTAACCTTAACCCTAACCCTAACCCTAACCCTAACCTAACCCTTACCATTACCGTAACCCTACCCAAAACCTAACCCTAACCCTTACCCTTACCCTAACCATAACCCTAACTTTAAACCTAACCGTAACCCTAACCCTTACCCTAACCGTAACCCTAACCCTAAACCTAACCCTAACCCTAACCCTAACACTTACTCTAACCCTAACCCTAAACCTAACCTAACCCTTACCCTTACCCTAACCCTAACCCTAACCTTAACCCTAACCCTAACCCTAACCTAACCCTTACCCTTACCCTAACCCTAACCCTAAACCTAACCTTAACCCTAACCCTTATACTTTCCCTAACCCTAACCCTAAACCTAAACCTAACCCGAAACCTACCCCTTACCATTACCCTTACCCTAACCCTAACCCTAACCCTAACATTAACCCTAACCCTAACCCTAACCGAACCCTTACCCTTACCCTTACCCTTACCCTAACCCTAACCCTAACCCTAACCCTAAACCTAACCTTAACCCGAACCCTTATCCTTTCCCTAACCCTAACCCTAACCCTAAACCTAAACCTAACCCAAAACCTACCCCTTACCCTTACCCTAACCCTAACCCTAACCCTAACCCTACACCTAAACCTAACGCTAACTCTAAACCTAACCCTTACCCTAACCTAACCCAAACCATAACCTAACCCTTACCATTACTCTTACCCTAACCCTAAACTTAACCCTAAACCTAACCCAAACCCTTACCCTTATCATAACCCTAACCCTAAACCTATCCCTAAGCATAACCCCTAACACTAACCCTAACCCTATGCTAACCCTAACCCTAACCCTAACCCTTACCTTTATCCTAACCCTAAACCTAACCCTTACCCTTACCCTTACCCTCACCCAACCCTAACCATACCCCTAACACTTACCCTAAACCTATCCCTAACCCTAACCCTAACCCTTACCCTTACCCTAACCCTAAACCTAATCCTAACCCTAACCCTTACCCTTACCCTAACCCTAAACCTAACCCTAACCCTAACCCTAACCCCAAACCTAACATTAACCCTAACCCTTATCCTTTCCCTAACCCTAACCATAACCTTAACCCTAAACCTAACCCTAACTCGAACCTAACCCTTACCCTTACCCTAACCATAACCCTAACCCTAACACTAACCCTAAACCTAAACCAAACCCTAACTCTAAACCTAACCCTTACCCTAACCTACCCCTCACCATAACCTAACACTTACCCTTACCCTTACCCTAACCCTAACCCTAACCCTAACACTAACCATAAACCTAAACCAAACCCTAACTCTAAACCTAACCCTTACCCTAACCTACCCCTCACCATAACCTAACACTTACCCTTACCCTTACCCTAACCCTAACACTAACCCTAAACCTAAACCAAACCCTAACCCTAAACCTTAACCTTACCGTAAATCTAACCATAACCCTAACCCTATCCCTTACCCTTAACTTAACCGTAACCCTAACCCTACCCCTTACAATACCCCTAATCTTAACCCCGACACTAAACCTAACACTAACCCTAACCCTAACCCTTTCCCTTACCCTAACCCTAACCCTAAACCTAACCCTAAACCTAACCCTAACCCTAACCCTTACCCTAACCCTAACCCTAATCCTAACCGTAATCCTTACTCTTACCCTAGCCCTAACCGTAACCCCTACCCTAACCCTAAACCAAACTCTAACCCTAACCCTAACCCTTAACCTTATCCTAAACCTAACCATAAAAGTAACCCTAAACCTTACCCTACCCCTAACCCTAACCCTAACCCTTACACTTACCCTAACCCTAACCCTAACCCTAACCCTATCCCTAACCCTATCCCTTACCATTACCCTAACCCTAACCCTAAACCTAACCCTAACCCTAACAACTAAACCTAACCCTAACCCTAACCCTTACCCTTACCTTAACCCTAAGCCTAACCCTAAACCTTAACCTTACCCTAACGCTAACCCTAACCCTAACCCTAACCCTAACCCTAACCCTAACACATACCCTTACTCTAACCCTCACCCTAACCCTAACCGTAACCCTAAACCTAACCCTAAACCTAACCCTAACCCTAACCCTAACCCTTACCCTAACCCTAACCTTAACCCCAAAACTAAACCTAAACCTAACCCTAACCCTAATCCTTACCCTAATTCTAACCCTAACCCTAACCCTAACACTTACACTTATCCTAAACCAAACCCTAACCCTAACACTTACCCTTACCCTCAACCCAACCCTAACCCTAACCGTCACCCTAACCCTAAGTATAACCCTTACCCTTACCCTAACCCTAAATCTAACCCTAAACCTAACCGTAACCCTAACCCTTTCCCTTAACCTAACCCTAAACCTAACCCTAACCCTAAACCTTACCCTTACCCTAAACCTAACTCTAACCCTTACCCTAAACCTAACCCTAACCCTAACCATAACCCTTACCTTACCTTAACCAAAACCCTAAAACAAATGCTTACCCTAACCCTAACCTTAACCCCAACACTAAACCTAACACTAACCGTAACCCTAACCCTTACCTTTACCCTAACCCTACCCCTAAACCTAATCCTAAACCTAACCCTAACCCTAACCCTTACCCTAACCCTAACCCTAATCCTAACCCTAACCCTTACTCTTACCCTAAATCTAACCCTACCCTAACCCTAAACCTAACCCTAACCCTAACCCTAACCCTTACCCTTACCCTAACCCTAATAGTAACCGTAACACTTTCCCTTACCCTAACCCTAACCCTAACCTTAACCCTAACCCTAACCCTAAACCTCACTTTAGCCCTAACCCTTATCTTTTCCGTAACCCTAACCCTAAACCTAACCCTAACCCTTAACCTAACCCTTACCCTTACCCTAACCCAAACCCTAAACCTAACCCTAACCCTTAGCATTACCCTAACCCTAATCCTAACCCTAACTCTAAACTTAACCTTAACCCTTACCCTTACCCTAACCCTAACCCTAACCCTAAACCTAACCCTAACCCTAACCTAACCCTAACCCTAACCTAACCCTTACCCTTACCCTAACCCTGACCCTAACCCTAAACCTAAACTTAACCCTACACCTAACCCTTGACCTAAACCTAACCCTAACCCCAACCCTAACACTAATCCTTACCCTAATCCTAACCCTACCCCTAACCTAACCCTTACCCTTACCCTAACCCTAACCCTAACCTTAACCCTAACCCTAACTCTAACCTAACCCTTACTGTTACAGTAACCCTACCCTAATCCTAAACCTAACTCTTAACCTAACCTTAACACTAAACCTAACCCCCAACCTTAACCTTTACCCTAAACCTAACCCTAATCCTAACCCCTAATCCTAACCCTAACCCTAACCCTAAACCTAAGCTAAACTCTAACCCTTATCCTTTCCCTAACCTTAACACTAACCCTAAACCTAAACCTAACCCTAACCCGAAACCTAACCCTTACCCTTACCCTAACCCTAACCCTAACACTATCCCTAACCCTACAAATAAACCTAACCCTAACTCTAAACCTAACCCTTACCCTAACCTAACCCTAACCATAACCTAACCCTTACCCTTATACTTACCCTAACCCTAACCCTAACCTTAAACCTAAACCGACCCGAAACCTTACCCTTATCATAACCCTAACCCTAAACCTATCCCTAACCATAAACCCTAGCCCTAACCCTAACCCTACCCTAACCATAACCCTTACCCTTACCCTAACGTTAACGCTAACCTTAACCCCCAACATAAACCTAACCCTAACCCTAACCCTTACCCTAACCATAACCCTAACCCTAACCCTTACCCTTATCCTAACCCTAAACCTAACCCTTACCCTTACCTTTACCCTCACCCAACCCTAACCCTAACCCTAACCCCTACCCTAACCCTATCCCTAACCCTAACCCTAACCCTTACCCTTAGCCTAACCCTAAACCTAATCCTAAACCTAACCCTAACCCTAACCCTTACCGTTCCCGTAACCCTAAACCTAACCCTAACCCTAAACCTTACCCTTACCCTAAACCTAACTCTAAACCTTACCCTAACCCTAACCCTAACCCTAATCCTTAACCTTACCTTAACCGTAAAACTAACCCTAAACCTAACCCTTACCCTAAGCCTAACCTTAACGCCAACACTAAACCTAACTCTAACCCTAACCCTAATCCTTACCCTTACCCTAAACCTAACCCTAACCCTACCCCTTACAATAACCCAAACCCTAATCCTAAGCCTAACCCTTACTCTTACAATAACCCTAACCCTAACCCCTACCATAACCCTAAACCTAACCCTAACACTAACCCTAACCCTTACCCTTACCTTAACCCTAACCCTAAAAGTAACCCTAACCCTAACCGTAACCCTTACCCTTACCCCAACCCTACCCTAACGCTAACGCTAATCCTTACCCTTACCCTAACCCTAACCCTAACGTAAACCCTAACCCTAATCCTAAACCTAACCTTAACCCTATTTCTTATCCTTTCCCTAAACCTAACCCTAACCCTAAACCTTATCCTTTCCCTAACACTAACACTAACCCTAACCCTAAACCTAAACCTAACCCTAAACCTAAACCTTACCCTTACCATAAACCTAACCCTAAACCTAACCCTAACCCTTACCTTACCTTAACCCTAACCCTAACCCTAACTCTTACCCTAACCCTAACCCTATCCCTAAATCTAACCCAGCCCTAAACCTAACCCTTACCCTAACCCTAACCCTAACCCTAAACGTAACCCCAACCCTAACCCTAATCCTTACCCTAACCCTAACCCTAACCCCAACCCTAACCTAACCCTTACCCTTACCTTAACCCTAACCCTAAACTTAACCCTAACGCTAAGCTAACCCTTACCGTTACCATAACCCTACCCTAAACCTAACCCTAACCCTTACCCTTACCCTAAACCTAACCCTAACCCTTACCCTTACCCTAACCCTAACCCTAACCTTAACCCTAACCCTAACCCTCACCTAACACTTACACTTACCCTAACCCTAACCCTAACCCTAAACCTAACCTTAACCCTAACCCTTATCCTTTCCCTAACCCTAACCTTAACCCTAACCCTAACCCTAAACCTTATACTAACCCTAACCCTAATCCTAACCTTAACCCTAACCCTAGCCCTAAACCTAACCTTAATACTAACCCTTACCTTTTCCCTAACCCTAACCTAACCCTTACACTTACCCTAAACCTAACCCTAAACCTAACCCTAACCCTTACCCTTACCCTAAACCTAACCCTAACCCTAAACCTAACCCTAACCCTAAACCTAACCCTTACCCTAACCCTAACTCTACACCTAAACCTAACCCCAACCCTAACCCTAATCCTTACCCTAACCCTAACCTAACCCTTACACTTACCCTAACCCTAACCCTAACCTTAACCCTAACCCTAAACCTAACCTAACCCTTACCGTTACCCTAACCCTACCCTAAAACTAACCCTAACGCTTAACCTTACCCTAACCCTAACACTTACCCTAACCCTAACTCTAACCCTAACCTAACCCTCAACCTTACCCTAACCCTAACCCTAACCCTAACCTTAACCCTAACCCTAACCCTAACCTAACACTTTCCCTTACCCTAACCCTAACCCTATCTCTACACCTAAACCTAACCCCAACCCTAACCCTAATCCTTACCCTTACCCTTACCCTAACCCTAACCCTAACACTTACCCTAACCCTAACCCTAACCCCAACCTAACCCTTACCCTTACCCTAACCCTAACCCTAACCCTAACCTTAAACCTAACGCTAAACCTAACCCTAACCCTAACCCTAACACTTACCCTAACCCTAACCCTAACCTAACCCTTACCCTTACCCTAACCCTAACCCTAACCCGAACCTTAACCCTAACCCTAACCGTAACCCTAACCCTTACCATAACCCTAACACTAACCCTAAACCTAACTTTAACCCTAACCCTAACACTTACCCTAACCCTAACCCTAACCCTAACCTAACCCTTACCCTTACCCTAACCCTAACCCTAACCCTAAACCTACACCTAAACCTAACCCTAACTCTAAACCTACCCCTTACCCTAACCTAACCCTAACCATAACCTAACCCTTACACTTACTCTTACCCTAACTCTAACCCTAAACTTAACCCTAAACCCAACCCGAACCCTTACCATTATCATAACCCTAACCCTAACCCTAACCCTAAACATAAACCTAACAATAAACCTAACCCTAACCCTAACCCTTACCCTAACCCTAACCCTATTCATAACCCTAATCCTTACCCTAACCCTAACCCTAACCCTAAACCTAACCCTAACCCTAACCTTAACCCTAACACTTAGCCTTTCCCTAACCCGAACCCTAACCCTAAGCCTCAACCTAACACTAACCCTAACCCTAACCCTTACCCTTACCCTAACCCTATCCCTAAACCTAACCCTAACCCTTACCCTTACCCTAACCCTAATCCTAACGTTAACCCTAACCCTAGGCCTAAACCTAACCTTAACCCTAAACCTTATTCTTTCCCTAACGCTAACGCTAACGCTAACCCTAAGCCTAACCCTAAACCTCACCCTAACCCTAAACCTAACCCTTACCCTTACCCTAAACCTAACACTAACCCTTACCCTTACCCTAAATCTAACCCTAACCCT
>JANJXV010000181.1:500000-517500 GCA_024803745.1 Megascapheus bottae | reverse complement strand
TACCCTAACCCTAACCCAAACCCTAACCTAACCCTTACCCTCACCATAACCCCAACCCTAACCTTAACCCTAACCCTAACGCTACCTAACCCTTACCCTTACCCTAATCCTAACCCTAACCCTAATCCTAACCTTAACTCTAACCCTTATCCTTTCCCTAACCCTAACCCTAACCCTAACCCTAAACCTAACCCTAACCTGAAACCTAACCCTTGCCCTTACGCTAACCCTAACCTTTACCCTTACCCTAACCCTAACCCTAAACCTAGCCCTAACCCTAACCCTAACCCTTACCCTAACCCTAACCCTAACCCTAAACCTAACCCTAACCCTAACTCTAACACTTACAATAACCCTAACCCAAACCCTATCCTATCCCTTACCCTCACCCTAACCCCAACCCTAACCTTACCCCTAACCCTAACGCTAACCTAACCCTTACCCTTACCCTAACCCTAACCCTAACCCTAACCCTAAACCTAACCCTAACCCGAAACCTAACCCTTACCCTTACCCTAACCACACTAACCCTAACTCTACACCTAAACCTAACCCTAACTCTAAACCTAACCCTTACCCTAACCTAACCCTAACCATAACCTAACCCTTACCCTTACCCTTACACTAACCCTAACACTAACCCTAAACCTAACCCTAACCCCAAACTTAACCCTTACCCTAACCCTAGCCTAACCCTAACCCTTTCCCTTACCCTAAAGTTAACGCTAACCTTAACCCCAACCCTAAACCTAACCCTAACCCTAACCCTTACCCTAACCATAACTCTAACCCTCACCCTTACCATTATCCTAACCCTAAACCTAACCCTTACCCTTACCCTTACCCTCACCCAACCCTTACCCTTACCCTAACGTAACCCTAACCTTAACCCTAAACCTTACCATTCCCCTAACCCTAACCCTAACCCTAACCCTAAAACTAACCCTTAACCTTACCCTAACCCTAACCCTAACCCTTTCCCTTACGCTAAACCTAACCCTAACCCTAACCCTAACCCTAAACCTTACCCTTACCCTAAACCTAACCCTAACTCTTACCCTAAACCTAACCCTAACCCTAAACCTGACCCTTACCTTAACCTATCCCTAACCCTAACACCTACCCTTACCGTAACGCTAACCCTAACACTAAACCTAACCCTAAACCTAACCTTAACACATACCCTTACCCTAACCCTAACCCTAACTGTAACCGTAATCCTAAACTAACCCTAAACCTAACCCTAACAATAACCCTAACCCTTACACTAACCCTAACCTTAACCCCAACACTAAACCTAACCCTAACCGTAACCCTTAACCTTACCCTCCCCCTAACCCTAACCCTAAACGTAACACCAACCCTAAACCTAACCCTCACCCTGACCCCTACAATAACACTTACCCTAACCCTAACCCTAATCCTAACACTTACACTTACGCTAACCCTAACCCTAAACCTAACCCTTACCCTAAACCTAACCCTAACCCTAACACTAACCCTAACCCTATCTCTTACCCTAACCCTAACCCTTACCCTAACCCTAACCCTAACCCTTACCCTTACCCTAACCTAAACCTAAACCTAACCCTAACCCTAACCCTAACCCTTACCCTAACCCTAACCCTAACCCTAGTCCTAACCCTAATCGTTACCCTTACCCTTACCCTAACCCTAACCCTAACACTAAACCTAACCCTAACCCTAACCATAAACTTTACCCTAAACATTATCCTTAACCTAACCCAAAACGTAACCCTAACCCTAATCCTAACTCTAACCCTTACCCTTACCCCAACACTAACCCTAACCCTAACCCTAACCCTAAACCTTACCCTTACCCTAAACCTAACGCAAACCCTTACCGTAATCCTAAACCTAAACCTAACCCTTACCCTTACTCTTTCTTTAAATCTAAACCTAACCCTAATCCTTACCCTTATGCTAACGCTAACCCTAACCCTAACCCTAACCCTAACACACACCCTTACCCTAAACCTAACCCTAAGCCTAACCTTAACTCTAACCCTTATCCTTACCCTGACCCTAATCCTAACCCTAACCCTAAACCTAACGCTAAACATAAATTTAACCCTTACCCTTACCCTAACCCTAACCCTAAACCTAACACTAACCCTTACTCTTACCCTAACTCTAAAACTAACCCTAATTTAACCCTAACCCTTACAATTACCCTAACCCTAACCCTAACCCTAAACCTAACCCTAACCCTAACATTAACCCTTACCTTTACTCTAACCCTTACCCTAACACTAACCCTAACCCTTACCCTTAGCCTAACACTAAACCTAACACTAACCCTAACCCTAACCCTAACCCTTACCCTTACCCTAACCCCTACCCTAACCCTAACCCTAACCCTTACCCTAAACCTAATCCTAACCCTAACCCTTACCTTTACCCTAACCCTAAAGCTAACCCTAACCCTAACTCATACGCTTAACCTAAACCTAACCCTAACCCTAAACATAAACCTTACCCTTACCATAACCCTAACCCTTACCCTTAATCTAACCCTAACCAAACCTAAATCTAACCCTAATCCTAACCCTTACCCTTACCCTAACGCTAACCCTAACACTAAACCTAACTCTAACCCTAACCTCAATACCCAACCCTAAACCTAACCATAACCCTAACCCTAACCCTAACCCTAAACCTAACCCTAACCCTAGACTTAACCCTAACCCTTATCCTTACCCTAACCTTCACCCTAAGCCAAACCCTAAACCTAACCCTAACCCTAACTCTAACCCTTACCCTTACCATAACCTTGACAAAAAACCTAAACATAACCCTTACCCTTACCCTCATCCTTACCATAACCTTAACCTTAAACCTAACCCAAACCCTAACCTTAACCCTAACCCTTATCCTTAACCTTACCCTAACCCTAACCTTAACCCTAAACCTAACCATGAACCAAACTTTAACCCTAACACTTACCCTTACCCTATACCTAACCCTAAACCTAAACCTAACCCTAACCCAAACCCTAACCCTTACCCTAACCCTAACCCTAAACATAACCCTAACTTTTACCCTTACCCTCACCCTAACCCTAACCTTAAACATAACCCTAACCCTAACCACAACCCTAACCTTAACCCTAACCCTAACCTTACCCTTACCATAACCCTAACCCTAACCCTAACCCTAAACTTAACCCTAACCCTAAACTTAACCCTTACCCTTACACTAAACCTAAACCTAAACCTAACCCTAACCCTTACCCTCACCCTAACATAACCCTAACCTTAACCCTAAACCTTACCCTTCCCCTAACCCTAACCCTAACCCTAACCCTTGCACTTACGCTAAACCTAACCCTAACCCTAACCCTAAGCCTAAACCTTACCCATACCCTAAACCTAACCCTAACTCTTACCCTAAACCTAACCCTAACCGTAAACCTGACCCTTACCTTAACCTATCCCTAACCCTAACCCCTACCCTTACCGTAACGCTAACCCTAACCTTAAACCTAACCCTAAACCTAACCTTAACACATAGCCTTACCCTAACCCTAACCCTAACTGTAACCGTAATCGTAAACTAACCCTAAACCTAACCCTAACAATAACCCTAACCCTTACACTAACCCTAACCTTAACCCCAACACTAAACCTAACCCTAACCGTAACCCTTAACCTTACCCTCCCCCTAACCCTAACCCTAAACGTAACACCAACCCTAAACCTAACCCTCACCCTGACCCCTACAATAACACTTACCCTAACCCTAACCCTAATCCTAACACTTACACTTACGCTAACCCTAACCCTAAACCTAACCCTTACCCTAAACCTAACCCTAACCCTAACACTAACCCTAACCCTATCTCTTACCCTAACCCTAACCCTTACCCTAACCCTAACCCTAACCCTTACCCTTACCCTAACCTAAACCTAAACCTAACCCTAACCCTAACCCTAACCCTTACCCTAACCCTAACCCTAACCCTAGTCCTAACCCTAATCGTTACCCTTACCCTTACCCTAACCCTAACCCTAACACTAAACCTAACCCTAACCCTAACCATAAACTTTACCCTAAACATTATCCTTAACCTAACCCAAAACGTAACCCTAACCCTAATCCTAACTCTAACCCTTACCCTTACCCCAACACTAACCCTAACCCTAACCCTAACCCTAAACCTTACCCTTACCCTAAACCTAACGCAAACCCTTACCGTAATCCTAAACCTAAACCTAACCCTTACCCTTACTCTTTCTTTAAATCTAAACCTAACCCTAATCCTTACCCTTATGCTAACGCTAACCCTAACCCTAACCCTAACCCTAACACACACCCTTACCCTAAACCTAACCCTAAGCCTAACCTTAACTCTAACCCTTATCCTTACCCTGACCCTAATCCTAACCCTAACCCTAAACCTAACGCTAAACATAAATTTAACCCTTACCCTTACCCTAACCCTAACCCTAAACCTAACACTAACCCTTACTCTTACCCTAACTCTAAAACTAACCCTAATTTAACCCTAACCCTTACAATTACCCTAACCCTAACCCTAACCCTAAACCTAACCCTAACCCTAACATTAACCCTTACCTTTACTCTAACCCTTACCCTAACACTAACCCTAACCCTTACCCTTAGCCTAACACTAAACCTAACACTAACCCTAACCCTAACCCTAACCCTTACCCTTACCCTAACCCCTACCCTAACCCTAACCCTAACCCTTACCCTAAACCTAATCCTAACCCTAACCCTTACCTTTACCCTAACCCTAAAGCTAACCCTAACCCTAACTCATACGCTTAACCTAAACCTAACCCTAACCCTAAACATAAACCTTACCCTTACCATAACCCTAACCCTTACCCTTAATCTAACCCTAACCAAACCTAAATCTAACCCTAATCCTAACCCTTACCCTTACCCTAACGCTAACCCTAACACTAAACCTAACTCTAACCCTAACCTCAATACCCAACCCTAAACCTAACCATAACCCTAACCCTAACCCTAACCCTAAACCTAACCCTAACCCTAGACTTAACCCTAACCCTTATCCTTACCCTAACCTTCACCCTAAGCCAAACCCTAAACCTAACCCTAACCCTAACTCTAACCCTTACCCTTACCATAACCTTGACAAAAAACCTAAACATAACCCTTACCCTTACCCTCATCCTTACCATAACCTTAACCTTAAACCTAACCCAAACCCTAACCTTAACCCTAACCCTTATCCTTAACCTTACCCTAACCCTAACCTTAACCCTAAACCTAACCATGAACCAAACTTTAACCCTAACACTTACCCTTACCCTATACCTAACCCTAAACCTAAACCTAACCCTAACCCAAACCCTAACCCTTACCCTAACCCTAACCCTAAACATAACCCTAACTTTTACCCTTACCCTCACCCTAACCCTAACCTTAAACATAACCCTAACCCTAACCACAACCCTAACCTTAACCCTAACCCTAACCTTACCCTTACCATAACCCTAACCCTAACCCTAACCCTAAACTTAACCCTAACCCTAAACTTAACCCTTACCCTTACACTAAACCTAAACCTAAACCTAACCCTAACCCTTACCCTCACCCTAACATAACCCTAACCTTAACCCTAAACCTTACCCTTCCCCTAACCCTAACCCTAACCCTAACCCTTGCACTTACGCTAAACCTAACCCTAACCCTAACCCTAAGCCTAAACCTTACCCATACCCTAAACCTAACCCTAACTCTTACCCTAAACCTAACCCTAACCGTAAACCTGACCCTTACCTTAACCTATCCCTAACCCTAACCCCTACCCTTACCGTAACGCTAACCCTAACCTTAAACCTAACCCTAAACCTAACCTTAACACATAGCCTTACCCTAACCCTAACCCTAACTGTAACCGTAATCGTAAACTAACCCTAAACCTAACCCTAACAATAACCCTAACCCTTACACTAACCCTAACCTTAACCCCAACACTAAACCTAACCCTAACCGTAACCCTTAACCTTACCCTCCCCCTAACCCTAACCCTAAACGTAACACCAACCCTAAACCTAACCCTCACCCTAACCCCTACCCTAACACTTGCCCTAACCCTAACCCTAATCCTAACACTTACACTTACGCTAACCCTAACCCTAAACCTAACCCTTACCCTAAACCTAACCCTAACCCTAACCCTAACACTAACCCTAACCCTTGCCCTTATGCTAAACCTAACCCTAACCCTAACCCTAACCCTAAACATTACCCTTACCCTAAACCTAACCCTAACTCTTACCCTAAACCTAACCCTAACCCTAAACTGACCCTTACCTTAACCTATCCCTAACCCTAACACCTACCCTTACCGTAACGCTAACCCTAACTCTAAACCTAACCCTAAACCTAACCTTAACACATACCCTTACCCTAACTCTAACCCTAACTGTAACCGTAATCCTAAACTAACCCTAAACCTAACCCTAACATTAACCCTAACCCGTACACTAGCCCTAACCTTAACCCCAACACTAAACCTAACCCTAACCGTAACCCTTAACCTTACCCTCCCCCTAACCGTAACCCTAAACGTAACACCAACCCTAAACCTAACCCTCACCCTAACCCCTACCCTAACACTTACCCTAACCCTAACCCTAATCCTAACACTTACACTTACGCTAACCCTAACCCTAAACCTAACCCTTACCCTAAACCTAACACTAAACCTAACCCTGACATTAACCCTAACCGTAACTCTTTCCCTAACCCTAACCCTAACCCTTACCCTAACCCTAACCCTAATCCTTACCCTTATGCTAACGCTAACCCTAACCCTAACCCTAACCCTTACCCTTAGCCTAACCCTAAACCTAACACTAACCCTAACCCTAACCCTAACCCTTACCCTTACCCTAACCCCTACCCTAACCCTAACCCCAACCCTTACCCTAAACCTAATCCTAACCCTAACCCTTACCTTTACCCTAACCCTAAACCTAACCCTAACCCTAACCCATACTCTTAACCTGAACCTAGCCCTAACCCTAACCATAAACCTTACCCTTACCCTAACCCTAACCCTTACCCTTACTCTAACCCTAACCAAACCTAAATCTAACCCTAACCCTAACCCTTAACCTTACCCTAACGCTAACCCTAACACTAAACCTAACCCTAACCCTAACCTTAAAACCCAACCCTAAACCTAACCCTAACCCTAACCCTAACCCTAAACCTAACCCTAACCCTAAACTTAACCCTAACCCTTATCCTTACCCTAACCCTCACCCTAAGCCATACCCTAAACCTAACCCTAACCCTAACTGTAACCCTTACACTTACCATAACCTTGACAAAAAACCTAAACATAACCCTTACCCTTACCCTCATCCTTACCCTAACCTTAACCTTAAACCTAACCCAAACCCTAACCTTAACCCTAACCCTTATTCTTACCCTAACCCTAACTCTAAACATAAACCTAACCCTAAACCAAATCCTTACCATTACCATAACCCTAAACCTAACCCTAACCCTTACACTTACCCTAACCCTAACCCTAACCCTAAACCTAAACCTAACCGTAACCCTAACCCTAACCCTTACCCTAACCCTAACCCTAACCCTAACACTTACCCTAACCCAAACCCTAAACCTAACACTAACCCTTACCCTTACCCTAACCCTAACCCTAAATTTAACCCTAACCCTAACCCTAACCCTTACCCTAATGCTAACCCGAAACCTAACCGGAAACCTAACCCTATCCCTAACCCTAACTCTTATCCTTACCGTAACCCTAAGCCTAAAACTCACACGAACCCTAACCCCTAACCGTAACCGTAACCCTAACCCTAACCCTTACTCTTACCCTAACCCTAACTCTAAACTTAATGCTAACCCTAACCATAACCTTACCCCTTACCCTAACCCTAACCCTAATTCAAACCCTTAACCTTACACTAAACCTAACCCTAAACCTAACCCTTACCCTAACCATAACCCTAACCCTAACCTTAACACTAACCTTAACACAAACCCTAAACCTTACCCTTAACCTAACCCTAACCCCAACCCTAAACCTTACCCTAACCCTAACCTTAACCCCAACACTAAACCTACCCCTAACCCTAACCCTAAACCTAACACTAACCGTTACCCTTACCCTAACCCTAACCCTAAATTTAACCCTAACCCTAACCCTAACCCTTACCCTAATCTTAACCCGAAACCTAACCGGAAACCTAACCCTATCCCTAACCCTAACTCTTATCCTTACCGTGACCCTAAGCCTAAAACTCACACGAACCCCAACCCCTAACCGTAACCGTAACCCAAACCCTAACCCTAACCCTTACTCTTACCCTAACCCTAACTCTAAACTTGATGCTAACCCTAACCCTAACCTTACCCCTTACCCTAACCCTAACCCTAACTCAAACCCTTACCCTTACACTAAACCTAACCCTAAACCTAACCCTTACCCTAACCATAACCCTAACCCTAACCTTAACACTAACCTTAACACTAACCCTAAACCTTACCCTTAAAATAACCTTAACCCCAACCCTAAACCTTACCCTAACCCTAACCTTAACCCCAACACTAAATGTAACCCTAACCCTAACCCTTACCCTTACCCTAAAACTAACCCTAAACCAAAACCTAACCCTAACACATACCTTTACCCTAACCCTAAACTTAACCTAATCGTAACCCTATACCTAACCCTAACCCTAACCCTAAAACCAACCCTTACCATAAACCTAACCCTAACACTTACCCTTACCCTAAACCTAACCCGAACCTTAACCCCAACCTACAACCTCACCCTACCCCTACCCCTAACCCTTACCCTCACCCTAACCCTAACCCTAAACCTAACCCTAACCCTCACCCTAAAACTAACTCTAACTCTTACCCTAACCCTAACCCTAATCCTAACCCTAACACTTACCCTTACCCCAATCCTAAAGCGAACCCTAACCCTAAACCTAACCCTAACACTCAGCCTTACCCTAAACCTAACCCTAACCTTAACCCCAACCCTAAACCTAACCCTAACCCTAACCCTAACGCTTACCCTTACCCTAACCCTAAACCTAACCCTAACCCTAACCCTAACCCTTAGCCTATCCCTAACCCTAATCCTAACCCTAACCCTTACCCTTACCCCAAACCTAACCCTAACCCTAACCCTAAACCTAACACTAAACCTAACCCTAACCTTACCCCTAACCATTACCCAAAACCTAACCCTAACCCTAACCCTTACCCTTACCCTTACCCTAACCCTTACCATAACCGTAACCCTAAAACTAACCGTAACCCTAACCCTAACCCTAACCCTTACCCTACCTCTCACCGCAATCCTAACCCTAAACCTTACCCTTACCCTCACCCTAACCCTACCTTAAACCTAACCCTAACCCTAACCAAAACCCTAACCCTAACCCTTACCCCTACCCTAACCCTAACTTTAATGCTAACCCTAAAGCTAACCCTAAACCTTACCTTAGCCCTAACCCTAACCCTAATCCTTACCCTAACCCTAACCCTAACCCTAACCCTTACCCTTTCCCTAACCCTAACCCTAACTCTAACCCTTACCCTTACCCTAAACCTAACCCTAAACCTAACCGTAACCCTAACCGTAACCCTAAATTTAACCCTAACCCTAACCCTAACCCTAACCCTAACCCCTAACCCAAACCCTAACCCTTACTCTTACCCTAACCCTAACCCTAACCCTAAACCTAACCCTTACCCTAAACCTAACCCTAACCCTTACCCTAACCCTAACCCTAAACCTAACACTAAAGGTAAACCTAACCCTAACCCTAACCCTTGCCGTTACCCTAACCCTTACCCTAACAATAACCCTAACCCTAACCCTTACTCTTACCGTAAACCTAACCCTAAACATAACCCTAACCCTTACCCGAACCCTAACCCTATCCCTAACCCTAACTCTTATCCTTACCCTAACCCTAACCCTAAACCTAACCCTTACCCCTACCCTAACCCTAACCTTAATGCTAACCCTAACCCTAACCCTAACACTTATCTTAGCCCGAACCGTAAACCTAAACCTTACTCTAACCCTAAACTTAACCCTAACCCTTACCCTTTCCCTAAACCTAAAAACAACCCTAACTCTAACCCTTACCCTCACCCTAAACCTAACCCTAACCCTAACCCTAACCCTAACACTTACCCTTACCTAACCCTAACCCTAAACCTCATCCTAACCCTAACCCTAACCCTTACCCTAACCTTAACCGTATACATAACCCTAATCCTAACCCTTACCCTAACACCTAACCTTTACCCTAACCTTAACCCTAACCCTTACCCTTACTCTAACCCTAAACCTAAATCTAAATCTAACCCTTAACCTTGTCCTTACCCTATACCTAACCTTAAACCTAAACCTAACCTAACCCTAACGCTAACCTTAACACTATCCCTTATCCTTACCCTAAACCTAAACCTAACCATAACCCTAACCCTAAACCTTACTCTAAAAATAACCCTAACCCTAACACTAACCCTAACCCTAACTTGAACCCTACCCTTTACCCTTACCCTAACCCTAATCCTAACCCTAACCCCTAACCCTAACCTTAACCCTAAACCTTACCCTTATCCTAACTCTAACCCTAACCCTAACACTTACCCTTACTCTAACCCCTACCCTTTCCCTAACCCTAAACCTAACTCTAACACTTACCCTCACTCTAACCCCTACCCTAACCCTAACCCTAACCCTAACACATACCCTTAACCTAACCCTAAACCTAACCTTAAAACCCAACCCGAAACCTGACCCTAACCCTAACCCTAACCCTTAGCCTTACCCTAACCCTAACCCTAAACCTAACTCTAACCCTAACCCTAACCATTACCCTAACCCTAACCCTAATCCTAACCCTAGACCTAACCTTAACCGTAATCCTGAACCTAAACCTAACCCTAACCCTAACCCTAACCCTAACCCTAAACCTAACCCTAACTCTGACCCTTACCTTTACCATAACCCTAACAATAAACCTAACCCTAACCTTTACCCTTACCCTCTCCCTAACCCTAACACTTACCCTTACCCTATCCCTTACCCTTACCCTAACCCTAACTCTAAGCCTAACCCTAACCCTAACACTTACCGTAACACTAAGCCTAACCCTAACCCTTACCCTTACCCTAACCCTAACCCTAACCTTAACCATAACCCTAAACCTAACCCTAACCCTAACCCTTACACTAAACCTAACCCTAAACCTAACCGGAACCCTAAACCTATCCCTAAGCCTAACACTAATCCTAACCATAACCCTTACCCTTACCCTAATCCTATCCCTAACTCTAAACATAACCCTAAAATTACCCCTAACCTTTACACTTACCCTAACCCTAACCCTAACCCTAACCCTAACCCTAACATTAACCCTAACCCTTACCCTTACCCTTACCCTAACCCTAACCCTAACAATTACTCTTATCCTAATCGTAACTCTAAACCTAACCCTAACCCTAACCCTAACTCTTAACCTTACCCTAACCCTAACACTAACGCTAACCCTAAACATTACCCTTACCCTAAACCTAACCATAACCTTACCCTAACCCTAACCCTAAGTCTAACCCTTACCCTTACCCTAACCTTAACCCTAACCCTAACCCTAACCCTTACCCTAACCCTCACTCTAACCCTAACCCTTACCCTAACCCTTGCCCTAACCCTAACCCAAACCGTAATCCTTACCCTAACCCTAACCCTAACCCCAAACCTATCCCTTACCCTTTCCCTAAGCCTAACCCTAACCCTAACTCTAACCCTAACACTTAGCCTAACCTTAACCCTAACCCTAACCCTAACCCTAATGCTAAACCTAAAACTAACACTAACCCTTACCCTAACCTTAACTGTAAACCTAACCCTAATCCTAAACCTAAACCTAACCCCTAACCCTAGCCCTTATCCTAACCTTCACCCTAACCCTAACCGTAACCCTAACCTTAATGCTACCCCTAACCTTAACCCTAACCCTTACTCTAAACCTAACCCTATCCCTAATCCTTACCCTAACCCCTAACCCTAACCCTAACCCTACCCCTTACCCTTACCCTAACCCTAACCCTGACCTTAATGCTAACCCTAACCCTAACCCTAACCCTTACCCTAACCCTAACCCTAACCCTCATCCTTACACTAACCCAGCTCCTAACCATAAACCTTACCCTTCCCCTAACCCTAACCTTAACCCTAAAGCTTACCCTAACCCTAACCCTAACCCTTTGCCTACCCTAACCCTAACTCTAACCTTAACCCTAACCCTAACGCTAACCCTTACCCTTACACTAACCCTAACCCTAAACCTAACACTAACCCTAACCGTAACCTTAACCCTAACGCTAACGCTACCCCTTACCCTTACTCTAACCCTAACCCTGAACTTAATGCTAACCCTAACCCTAACCCTAACCCTTACCGTAACCCTAACCCTAACCCTCATCCTTACACTAACCCTGCTCCTAACCGTAAACCTTACCCTTCCCCTAACCCTAACCCTAACCCTAAAGCTTACCCTAACCCTAACCCTAACCCTTTGCCTACCCTAAACCTAACTCTAAGCTTAACCCTAACCCTAACGCTAACCTTACCCTTACAGTAACCCTAACCCTAACCCTAATCCTTACCCTAACCCTAAAGCAAAACCTAAACCTAACCCTTATCCTTACCCTAACCCTAAACCTAACCCTAACCCTAACCCTAACCCTTCCCCTTTCCCTAACCCTAAACCTAACCCTTAACTTTACCCTAACCCTAACCTTAAACCTAACCCTAACCATAACCCTAACCCTACCCTAACCCTTATACTAACCCTAACCCTAACCTTAATATTAAGCCTAAGCCTAACCCTAACCCTAACCTTACCCTAACCCTAAACCTTACCCTAACCCTAACCCTAACCTTAATACTAAGCCTAATCCTAACCCTAACCCTATCCTTACCCTAACCCTAAACCTTACCCAAACCCTAAACCTAACCTTAATACTAACCCTAACCTTAACCCTAACCAAAACCTTACCCTAACCCTAACCCTAATCCTTACCCTAACCCTAAAGCAAAACCTAAACCTAACCCTTATCCTTACCCTAACCCTAAACCTAACCCTAACCCTAACCCTAACCCTTACCCTTTCCCTAACCTTAAACCTAAACCTATTTCTTACCCTTAACCTAACCCTAACCCTAACCCTAACCCTAACCTTAACCATATCCCTAATCCTAACTCTAACCCTAACCCTACCCCTACCCCTGTACTAACCCTAACCCTAACCCTAAGCCTTACCCTTACCCTAGCCATAACCCTAAACCTACCCCTACCCCTACCCCTAAACCCTAACCCTAACCCTAACCCTAACCCTTACCCTTACCCTAACCACAACCCTAACCTTAATGCTAACCCTATCCTAACCCTAACCTTTACCCTAACCCTAACAATAAACCTAATCCTTACCCTAACCCTAACCCAAACCCTAACCCTAAACCTTACCCTTTCCCTAACCCTAACTCTAACCCTTACCCTAAGCCTTACCCTAACCCTAACCCTAACCCTAATCCTTACATAACCCTAACCCTAAACCTAACCCTAACCCTTACCCATTCCCTAACCCTAACCCTAACTCTAACCCTAACACTTACCCTTACCTAACCCTAACAGTAACCCTAACCCTTACCCTAACCCTAACCTTAACCCTAACCCTTAACCTTACTGTAACCAGAAACCCTACCCTAAACCTTACCCTTACAGTAAAACTAACCCTAACCCTAACCCTAACCCTAACCCTAACCTTAATACTAAGCTGAACCCTAAAACTAACCCTAACCTTACCCTAACCCTAATCCGTACCCTAACCCTAAACCTAACCCTAACCCAAACCCTTACACTTACCCTAACCCTAACCCTAACCCTAAACCTAATCATAACCATAACCCAACCCTACCCTAACCCTTACCCTAACCAAAACCCTAACCTTAATACTAACCCTAACCTTAACCCTAAACCTAACCTTGCCCTAATCGTAACCCTAATCCTTACCCTAACCCTAAACTAAACCTAACCCTAACCCTAACCCTGACCCTTACCCTTACCCTAACCATAAACCTAAACCTAACCCTAACCCTAACCCTAACCCCTAACCCTAACCCTAACACTAACCCTTACCCTTACCGTAACCCTAAACCTAACCTAATGCTAACCCTAACCCTAAACCTAACCCTAAACCTAACCTTAACCCTTACCCTAAACCTAACCCTAACCTTAATACTAACCCAAACCTTAACCCTGACTCTAACCTTACCCTATCCCTAACCCTAATCCTTACCCTAACCCTAAACTAACCCTACCACTACCCTTACCCTTACCCTAACCCTAACCCTAACCTAATGCTAACCCTAACACTAAACTTTACCCTAACCCTAAACCTAACCCTAACCCTTACCCTTTCCCTAACCCTAAACCTAACCCTAATCCTTACCCTTACCCTAACCCTAATCCTAAACCTAATCCTAACCCTAACCCTAACCTTAACCCTATCCCTAATCCTAACTCTAACCCTAAAACTTACCCTTATCCTAACCCTAATCCTAACCTAACCCTAACCCTAACCCTAGCCCTTTCCCTTACCCTAACCCTAACCCTAACTTTAATGCTAACCGTATCCTAACCCTAACCTTTACCCTAACACTAACCCTAATCCTAATCCTTACCCTAACCATAACCCTAACCCTAAACCTAACCCTTACACTTTGCCTAAGCCTAACCTTAACCCTAACTCTAACCCTAACACTTACCCTTACCAAATACTAACCCTAACCTTAACCCTTACCCTAACCCGAACCCTAACCCTAACCCTAACCCCTAACCCTAAACCCTAACCCTAACCCTAACCCTAACATTAACCCTAACCCCTACCCTTACCCTAACCCTAACCCTAACCCTTACCCTTATCCTAATTGTAACCCTAAACCATACTAACCCTTAAAATTACCCTAACCCTTACACTAACGCTAACGCTAAACATTACCCTTACCCTAACCCTAACCATAACCTTACGCTAACCCTAACCCTAACCCGAAGTCTAACCCTTACCATTACCCTAAACTTAACCCTAACCCTAACCCTAACCCTTACCCTAACCCTAACTCTAACCCTAAACCTTACCCTAACACTTACCCTAACACTAACCCTAACCGTAATCCTTACCCTAACCCTAACCCTAAACCTAACCCTTACCCTTTACCTAAGCTTAAACCTAACCCTAACTCTAACCCTAAAACTTACCCTAACCTTAACCCTAACCCTAACCCTAACCCTAATGCTAAACCTAAAACTAAGCCTAACCCTTACCCTAATCCTAACCGTAAACCTAAACCTAATCCTAAACCTAAACTTAACCCTTAACCCTAGCCCTTATCCTAACCTTCACCCTAAACCTAACCTTAACCCTAAACTTAATGCTACCCCTAACCCTAAACCTAGCCCTTACCCTAAACCTAACCCTAACCCTAATCCTTACCCCAACCCTAACCCTAACCCCTAACCCTAACCCTAATCCTACACCTTACCCTTACCCTAACCCTAACCCTGACCTTAATGCTAACCCTAACTCTAACCCTAACCCTTACCCTAACCCTAACCCTAACCCAAAACCTTACACTAACCCTGCCCCTAACCCTAAACCTTACCCTTCCCCTAACCCTAACCCTAACCCTAAAGCTTACCCTAACCCTAACCATAACCCTTTGCCTACCCTAACCCTAACTCTAACCTTAACCCTAACCCTAATGCTAACCCTTACCCTTACACTAACCGTAACCCTAAACCTAACACTAAACCTAACCTTAACCCTAAACCTAAACCTAACCCTTACACTTACCCTAACCCTAACCCTAAACCTAACCCTAACCATAACCCTAACCCTACCCTAACCCTTACACTAACCCTAACCCTAAACTTAATACTAAGCATAACACTAACCCTAACCCTAACCTTACTCTAACCCTAAACCTTACCCTAACCCTAACCCTAATCTTAATACTAAGCCTAACCCTAACCCTAACCCAAACTTACCCTAACCCTAACCCTTACCCAAACCCTAAACCTAACCTTAATACTAACCCTAACCTTAACCCTAACCCTATCTTTACCCTAACCCTAACCCTAATCCTTACCCTAACCCTAAAGCAAAACCTAACCCTAAACCTTATCCTTACCCGAACCCTAAACCTAACTCTAACCCTAACCCTAACCCTTACCCTTTCCCTAACCCTAAACCTAAACCTAATCCTTACCCTTAACCTAACCCTAACCCTAACCCTAACCCTAACCTAACCCTATCCCTAATCCTACCTCTAACCCTAACCCTTACCCTTATCCTAACCCTAACCCTAAACTAACCCTAACCCTAACCCTAAGCCTTACCCTTACCATAACCGTAACCCTAAACCTAACCCTAACCCTAACCCCTAACCCTAACCCTAACCCTAAACCTAACCCTTACCCTTACCCTAACCCTAACCCTAACCTTAATTCTAATCCTATCCTAACCCAAACCTTTACCCTAACCCTAACACTGAACCTAATCCTTACCCTAACCCTAACCCTAACCCTAAACCTTACCCTTTCCCTAACCCTAACTCTAAACCTTACTCTAAGCCTTACCCTAACCCTAACCCTAACCCAAATCCTTACCCTAACCATAACCCTAACCCTAACCCTAACCCTTACCCTTTCCCTAAACCTAACCCTAACTCTAACAGTAACACTTACCCTTACCGAACCCTAACCGTAACCCTAACCCTTACCCTATCCCTAACACTAACCCTAACCCTAACCCTAACCCCTAAACCTAACCATAACCCTAACCCTAACCCTTACCCTAACCCTAAACCTAACCCTAATCCTTACCCTTACCCTAACCCAAACCCTAAACCTAATCCCTAAACCTAACCCTTACCCTTAAGCTAACCCTAACACTACCCTAAACCTAACTCTAAACCTATCCCCAACCTCAACCCTTACCCTTACCTTAACCCTAAATATTACCCTTACCCTAACCCTAACCCTAACCTTAATGCTAATCCTATCCTAACCCTAACCTTTACCCTAACCCTAACCCTAACCTTAACTCTAACCATTACCCTTACCCTAACCCTAACCCTTACCATAATCCTAACTCTAACCCTAACCCTTACCCTTACTCTAACCCTAACCCTAACCTAATACTAACCCTAACCCTAAACGTAACACTAACCCTAACCTTAACCCTTACCCTAAACCTAACCCTAACCTTAATACTAACCCAAACCTTAACCCTGACTCCAACCTTACCCTATCCCTAATCCTAATCCTTACCCTAAACCTAAACTAACCCTAACACTAACCCTTACCCTTACCCTAACCCTAACCCTAACCTAATGCTACCCCTAA
>JANJXV010000181.1:482500-497500 GCA_024803745.1 Megascapheus bottae | reverse complement strand
CCCTAAACCTAACCCTAACCCTAACCCTAACCCTTACCCTTTCCCTAACCCTAAACCTAACCCCAATCCTTACCCTTACCTAACCTTAAACCTAACCCTAACCCTAACCTTAACCCTATCCCTAATCCTAAGTCTAACACTAACCCTTACCCTTATCCTAACCCTAACCCTACCCTAACCCTAACCCTAAACAAAACCCTTTCCCATACTCTAACCCTAACCCTAACTTTAATGTAACCCTATCCTAACCCTTACACTAACCTCAACCCTAACCTAATGCTAACCCTAACTCTAAACCTAACTCTAACCCAAACCCTAACCCTTACCCTTTCCCTAACCCTAAACCTAACTGTAATTCTTACCCTTACTCTAACCCTAACCCAGACCCTAACCCTAACCCTAACCTTAACCCTAACCCTAATACTAACTCTAACCCTAACCCTTACCCTTACCCTAACCCTAGCCTAAACCTAACACTATCCCTAACACTTACCGTTACCCTAACCATAACCCTAAACCTACCCCTAACCCTAACCCTAACCCCTAACCCTAACCCTAACACTAACCCTTAACCTTACCCTAACCCTAACTCTAACCTTAATGCTAACCCTATCCTAACCCTAAACTTTACCCTAACCTAACCCTAAACCTAATCCTTACCCTAACCCTAACCCTAACCCTAAACCTTACCCTTTCCCTAACTCTAAACCTAACCCTTACCCTAACCCTTAACCTAACCCTAACCCTAACCGTAATCCTTACCCTAACCCTAACCCTAACCAAACCCTAAACCTAAACGTTACCCTTTCCCTAAGCCTAACCCTAACCCTAACTCTAACCCTAAAACTTACCCTTACCAAATCCTAACCCTAACCCTAACCCTTACCCTAACCCTAACCCTAAACCTAACCCCTAACCCTAACCCTAACCCTAAACCTAACATTAACCCTAACCCTTACCCTTACCCTTACCCTAACCCTAACCCTAACCCTTACCCTTATCCTAATCGTACCCTAAACCTAACCCTAACCCTTAACCTTACCCTAACCCTAACACTAACGCTAACCCTAAACATTACCCTAACCCTAACCATCACCTTACCCTAACCCTAACCCTAACCCTACGTCTAACCATTACCCTTACCCTAACCTTAAACCTAACCCTAACCCTAACCATAACACTAATCCTTACCCTAACCCTAACCCAAACCGTAAACCTAACCCTTACCCAATCCCTAACCCTAACCCTAACCCTTACCCTAACCCTAACCCTTAGCTTAACCCTAACCCTAAATCTAACCTTAACACTAACCCTAACCCTAACCTTTACCCTTACACTAACCCTACCCCTACCCCTACCACTAACCCTAACCTTAACCCTAACCCTAACCCTAACCCTAAACCTTACCCTTACCCTTAACCTAACCCTAACCTTAACCCTAACCCTAACCCTTACACTTACCCCAACCATAACCCTAACCCTAACCTTAAGCCTAACCCTAAACCCTAACCCTAACCCTATCTGTTACCCTTACCCTAACCGTAACCCTTAACTTAACCCCAACCCTAAACCTAACCATACCCCTTACCCTTTCCCCAACCTATACCATAAAACTAACCCTAACCATAAACCTTACACTTACCCTAAACCTAACACTTACCTTTACCCTATCCATAACCCTAACCCTAACCCTAACCCTAACACTTACCCTTACCTTAACCTTAACCCTAACCCTAACACTAACCCTAACCCCTAACCCTAACCCTAACCCTGAGCCTTACCCTTACCCTAACCCTAAACCTAACCCTAACCTTAACCCTAACCCTAACCTTAACCCTTTCCCTAATCCTTACTCTAACCCTAACACTTACCACTATCCTAACCCTACCCTAAACTAACCCTAACCCTAACCCTAACCCTTAACCTTACCCTAACCCTAACCCTAAACCTAAACCTACCCCTAACCCGAACCCTAACCATAATGCTAACCCAATCCTAACCCTAACCTTTACCCTAACCCTAACCCTAACCCTGACCTTAATGCTAACACTAACCCTAACCCTAACCCTTACCCTAACCTTAACCTTAACCCTAATCCTTACACTAACCTGCCCCTAACCCTAAACCTTACACTTCCCCTAACCCTTACCCTAACCCTAAAGCTTACCCTAACCATAAACCTAACCCTTTGCCTACCCTAACCCTAACTCTAAACTTAACCTTAACGCTAACGCTAACCCTTACCCTTACACTAACCCTAACCCTAACCCTTACCCTAACCCTAAACCTAAACCTAACCCTAACCGTAACCCTAAACCTAACCCCTAACCCTAACCCTAACGCTAACCCTAATCCTAACCCTTTCCCTTACCCTAACCCTAACCGTAACCTTAATGGTAACCCTAACCCTAACACTAACCCTTACCCTAACCCTAACCATAACACTAATCCTTACCCTAACCCTAACCCTAACCTTAACCCTTACCCTTACCCTAACCCTAACCCTAATCCTTACCCTAACCCTAACCCTAACCCTAACCCTAAGCCTAACCCTGACCCTTTCCCTAACCCTAATCCTAATCCTTACGCTAACCCTAACCCTTACCACTATCCTAACCCTACCCTAAACTAACCCTAACCCTAACCCTAACCCTTACCCTAACCCTAACCCTAACCCTAACACTAACACTAAACCTAAACCTTATCCTAACCCTAACCCTAACCCTAACCATAAACCTTACCCTTTCCCTAACCCTAACCCTAACCCTAACCCTTACCCTTACCCTAACCCTAACCCTAATCCTTACCCTAACCCTAACCCTAACCCTAATCCTAAGCCTAACCCTGACCCTTTCCCTAACCCTAATCCTAACCCTAACTCTAAACTTAACCCTATCCCTTATCCTTTCCCTAACCCTAACCCTAAACCTAACCCTAACCTAAACATTAAACCTAACCCTTACCCTTACCTAACCCTAACCCTAACCTTAACCCTAACCCTAACCCCTATCCTTTCCCTAAACCTAACCCTAATCCTAACCCTAAACCTAACCCTAACCCTTAACCTAACCCTTTCCCTTACCCTAACCCAAACCCTAAATCTAACCCTAACCCTTACCATTACCCTAACCCTAATCCTAAACCTAACCCTAACCTTAACCCTAACACTTACCCTTACCCTAACCTTAACCCTAACCCTAAACATAAACCTACCCAAACATTAAACCTAACCCTTACCCTTACCTAACCCTAACCCTAAACCTAACCCTAACCCTTACCCTTACCCTAACCCTAACCCGAACCCTAAACCTAACCCTAAACGTAACCCTAACCCTAACCCCTACCCTAAACCTAACCCTAATCCTAACCCTAACCCTAACCTTAACCCTAACCCTTACCCTTACCCTAACCCTAACCCTTACCCTAAACCTAACACTTACCCTTACCCTAACCCTAACCCTAACCTTATACCTAACCCTAACCTTAACCCTTACCCTTACCCTAACCCTAATCCTAACCCTAACCCTAACCCTTATCCTCACGCTAACCCAAATCCTAAACCTAACCTTTAACCTAACCTTAACACTAACCCTAACCCCCAACCCTAACCTTTACCCTAACTCTAACCCTAACCCTAAACCTAACCCTAACTCTATCCCTAAACCTAACCCTAACTCTAAACCTAACCCTTACCCTAACCTAACCCTAACCAAAACCTAACCCTTACACTTACCCTAACCCTAACCCTAACCTTAATCTTAAACCCAAACCGAATCCTTACCCTTATCCTAACCATAAAACTAAACCTAACCCTAACCGTAAACCCTAACCCTAACCCTAACCCTACCCTAACCCTAACACTTACCCTTACCCTAACCCTAAACCTAACCCTAACCCTAACCCTTACCCTTACCTAACCCTAAACCTAACCCTAACCCTAAACCTAAACCTTACGGTAACCCTAACCCTAACCCTAACCCTACCCCTTACCCTTACCTTAACCGTAACCCTAACCCTAACCCTTACAATAACCCTAATCTTAACCCCCACACTAAACCTAAAACTAACCCTAACCCTAACCCTTACCCTTACCCTAACCCTAACCGTAAACCTAACCCTAACCCTAAACCAAACCCTAACCCTAACCCTAACCCTTAACCTTATTCTAACACGAACCCTAAAAGTAACCCTAAACCTTACCCTTACCCTAACCCTAACACTAATCCTAACCCTAAACCTAACCTAACCCTAAACCTAACCCTTACCCTAACCCTAACCCTAACCTAAACCTAACCCTAACCGAAACCCTATCCTTAACGCTATTCCTTACCCTTACCCTAACCCTAACCCTAAACCTTAACCTAACTCTAACCCTAACCCTAACCCTAAACCTAAACCTAACCCTAACCCTATCCCTCACCCTAACCCTTACCCTTAAGCTAAACCTAACCCTAAAGCTAACACTAATCCTTACCCTTACCCTAACCGTAACCCTAAACCTAACCTTAACCCTATCCCTTATCCTTTCCGTAAACCCTAAACTTAACCCTAACAATAAACCTAAGCCAAACATTAAACCTAACCCTTACCCTTACCTTACCCTAACCCTAAACCTAACCCTAACTCTTACCCTTACCCTAACCCTAACCCGAACCCTAAAACTAACCCTAAACCTAACCCTAAACCTAACCCTTACCCTAACCCTAAACCTAACCCTAACCTAACCATTACCCTTACCCTAACCCTAACCCTAACACTAACTTTAACCCTAACCCTAAACCTAACCCTAACCCTTACCCTTACCCTAACCCTAACCCTAAACCTAACCCTAATCCTAACCCTATACCTAACCCTATCCCTTACCCTTACCCTAACCCTAACCCTAAACCTAACCCTAACCGTAACAACTAAACCTAACCGTAACCCTAACACTTACCCTTACCTTAACCCTAACCCTAAACCTAAACCTTAACCTTACCCTAACGCTAACCCTAACCCTAACCCTAACACATACCCTTACTCTAACCCTCACCCTAACCCTAACCGTAACCCTAAACCTAACCCTAAACCTTACCCTAACCCTAACCCTAACCCTTACCCTAACCCTAACCTTAACCCCAACACTAAACCTAAACCTAACACTAACCCTTACCCTTACCCTAAGCCTAACCCTAAACCTACCTTAACAATAACCCTAACCCTAATCCTTACCCTAACTCTAACCCTAACCCTAACCCTAACACTTACCCTTACCCTCAACACAACCCTAACCCAAATCCTAACCCTTACCCTAACCCTAACCGTCACCCTAACCCTAACTCTACCCCGTACCCTTACCCTAAACCTAAACCTAACCCTAAACCTAACCCTAACCCTAACCCTTTCCCTTACCCTAACCCTAAACATAACCCTAACCCTAAACCTTACCCTTACCCTAAACCTAACTCTAACCCTTACCCTAAACCTAACCCTAACCCTAACCATAACCCTTACCCTTACCTTAACCGTAACCCTAAAACAAATGCTTACCCTAACCCTAACCTTAACTACAACACTAAACCTAACACTAACCATAACCCTAACACTTACCCTTACCCTAACCCTACCCCTAAACCTAACCCTAAACCTAACCCTAACCCTAACCCTTACCCTAACCCTAACCCTAATCCTAACCCTAACCCTTACTCTTACCCTAACCTTAACCCTACCCTAACCCTAAACCTAACCCTAACCCTAACCCTTACCCTTACCCTAACCCTAACCCTAAAAGTAAACGTAACCCTTACACTTACCCTAACCCTAACCCTAACCTTAACCCTAACCCTAACCCTAAACCTCACTTTAGCCCTAACCCTTATCCTTTCCCTAACCCTAACCCTAACCCTAAGCCTAACCCTTAACCTAACCCTTACCCTTACCCTAACCCAAACCCTAAACCTAACCCTAAACATTACCATTACCCTAACCCTAATCCTAACCCTAACCCTAACCCTAAACTTAACCCTAACCCTTACCCTTACCATGACCCTAACCCTAACCCTAAACCTAAACCTAACAAGAACCCTAACCCTAACCATTACCCTAACCCTAACCCTAACCTAACCCTTATCCTTACCCAAAATCTAACCCTAAACTTATCCCTAACCATAACCTTAACCCTTACCCTAACCCTAACCCTAAACCTAACTCTAACCCTAACCCTATCCCTAACCCTATGCCTTACCCTTACCATAAACCTAACCCTAAACCTAACCCTAACCTTTACTCCTAACCCTAACCCTAACCCTTACCCTTACCCTAACCCTAACCCTAACCCTAACCCTAAATCATACCCTTACCCTAACACTTACCCTTACCATATCCCTAACCCTAACCCTAACCCTAACCCTAATCCTAACCTTAACCCTAACCCTAGCCCTAAATCTAACCTTAACCCTAACCCTTCGTCTTTTCCTAACCCTAACCCTAAACCTAAACCTAAACCTAACCCTAACCCTAAACCTAACCCTTACCCTTACCCTAAACCTAACCCTAAACCTAACCCTAACCCTAACCCTTACCCTAACCCTAACACTAAACTTTACCCTAAACCTTACCCTTACCCTATCCCTCACCCTAACCCTAACCCTAAACATAACCCTAACCCTAAACCTAACGCTTACCCTAACACTAAGCCTAAACCTAAACCTAACCCCAACCCTAACCCTAATCCTTACCCTAACCGTAACCCTAACCATAACTTACCCTTACACTTACCCTAACCCTAACCCTAACCTTAACCCTAACCCTAACCCTAACCCTAACCTAACCCTTACCATTACCGTAACCCTACCCAAAACCTAACCCTAACCCTTACCCTTACCCTAACCATAACCCTAACTTTAAACCTAACCGTAACCCTAACCCTTACCCTAACCGTAACCCTAACCCTAAACCTAACCCTAACCCTAACCCTAACACTTACTCTAACCCTAACCCTAAACCTAACCTAACCCTTACCCTTACCCTAACCCTAACCCTAACCTTAACCCTAACCCTAACCCTAACCTAACCCTTACCCTTACCCTAACCCTAACCCTAAACCTAACCTTAACCCTAACCCTTATACTTTCCCTAACCCTAACCCTAAACCTAAACCTAACCCGAAACCTACCCCTTACCATTACCCTTACCCTAACCCTAACCCTAACCCTAACATTAACCCTAACCCTAACCCTAACCGAACCCTTACCCTTACCCTTACCCTTACCCTAACCCTAACCCTAACCCTAACCCTAAACCTAACCTTAACCCGAACCCTTATCCTTTCCCTAACCCTAACCCTAACCCTAAACCTAAACCTAACCCAAAACCTACCCCTTACCCTTACCCTAACCCTAACCCTAACCCTAACCCTACACCTAAACCTAACGCTAACTCTAAACCTAACCCTTACCCTAACCTAACCCAAACCATAACCTAACCCTTACCATTACTCTTACCCTAACCCTAAACTTAACCCTAAACCTAACCCAAACCCTTACCCTTATCATAACCCTAACCCTAAACCTATCCCTAAGCATAACCCCTAACACTAACCCTAACCCTATGCTAACCCTAACCCTAACCCTAACCCTTACCTTTATCCTAACCCTAAACCTAACCCTTACCCTTACCCTTACCCTCACCCAACCCTAACCATACCCCTAACACTTACCCTAAACCTATCCCTAACCCTAACCCTAACCCTTACCCTTACCCTAACCCTAAACCTAATCCTAACCCTAACCCTTACCCTTACCCTAACCCTAAACCTAACCCTAACCCTAACCCTAACCCCAAACCTAACATTAACCCTAACCCTTATCCTTTCCCTAACCCTAACCATAACCTTAACCCTAAACCTAACCCTAACTCGAACCTAACCCTTACCCTTACCCTAACCATAACCCTAACCCTAACACTAACCCTAAACCTAAACCAAACCCTAACTCTAAACCTAACCCTTACCCTAACCTACCCCTCACCATAACCTAACACTTACCCTTACCCTTACCCTAACCCTAACCCTAACCCTAACACTAACCATAAACCTAAACCAAACCCTAACTCTAAACCTAACCCTTACCCTAACCTACCCCTCACCATAACCTAACACTTACCCTTACCCTTACCCTAACCCTAACACTAACCCTAAACCTAAACCAAACCCTAACCCTAAACCTTAACCTTACCGTAAATCTAACCATAACCCTAACCCTATCCCTTACCCTTAACTTAACCGTAACCCTAACCCTACCCCTTACAATACCCCTAATCTTAACCCCGACACTAAACCTAACACTAACCCTAACCCTAACCCTTTCCCTTACCCTAACCCTAACCCTAAACCTAACCCTAAACCTAACCCTAACCCTAACCCTTACCCTAACCCTAACCCTAATCCTAACCGTAATCCTTACTCTTACCCTAGCCCTAACCGTAACCCCTACCCTAACCCTAAACCAAACTCTAACCCTAACCCTAACCCTTAACCTTATCCTAAACCTAACCATAAAAGTAACCCTAAACCTTACCCTACCCCTAACCCTAACCCTAACCCTTACACTTACCCTAACCCTAACCCTAACCCTAACCCTATCCCTAACCCTATCCCTTACCATTACCCTAACCCTAACCCTAAACCTAACCCTAACCCTAACAACTAAACCTAACCCTAACCCTAACCCTTACCCTTACCTTAACCCTAAGCCTAACCCTAAACCTTAACCTTACCCTAACGCTAACCCTAACCCTAACCCTAACCCTAACCCTAACCCTAACACATACCCTTACTCTAACCCTCACCCTAACCCTAACCGTAACCCTAAACCTAACCCTAAACCTAACCCTAACCCTAACCCTAACCCTTACCCTAACCCTAACCTTAACCCCAAAACTAAACCTAAACCTAACCCTAACCCTAATCCTTACCCTAATTCTAACCCTAACCCTAACCCTAACACTTACACTTATCCTAAACCAAACCCTAACCCTAACACTTACCCTTACCCTCAACCCAACCCTAACCCTAACCGTCACCCTAACCCTAAGTATAACCCTTACCCTTACCCTAACCCTAAATCTAACCCTAAACCTAACCGTAACCCTAACCCTTTCCCTTAACCTAACCCTAAACCTAACCCTAACCCTAAACCTTACCCTTACCCTAAACCTAACTCTAACCCTTACCCTAAACCTAACCCTAACCCTAACCATAACCCTTACCTTACCTTAACCAAAACCCTAAAACAAATGCTTACCCTAACCCTAACCTTAACCCCAACACTAAACCTAACACTAACCGTAACCCTAACTCTTACCTTTACCCTAACCCTACCCCTAAACCTAATCCTAAACCTAACCCTAACCCTAACCCTTACCCTAACCCTAACCCTAATCCTAACCCTAACCCTTACTCTTACCCTAAATCTAACCCTACCCTAACCCTAAACCTAACCCTAACCCTAACCCTAACCCTTACCCTTACCCTAACCCTAATAGTAACCGTAACACTTTCCCTTACCCTAACCCTAACCCTAACCTTAACCCTAACCCTAACCCTAAACCTCACTTTAGCCCTAACCCTTATCTTTTCCGTAACCCTAACCCTAAACCTAACCCTAACCCTTAACCTAACCCTTACCCTTACCCTAACCCAAACCCTAAACCTAACCCTAACCCTTAGCATTACCCTAACCCTAATCCTAACCCTAACTCTAAACTTAACCTTAACCCTTACCCTTACCCTAACCCTAACCCTAACCCTAAACCTAACCCTAACCCTAACCTAACCCTAACCCTAACCTAACCCTTACCCTTACCCTAACCCTGACCCTAACCCTAAACCTAAACTTAACCCTACACCTAACCCTTGACCTAAACCTAACCCTAACCCCAACCCTAACACTAATCCTTACCCTAATCCTAACCCTACCCCTAACCTAACCCTTACCCTTACCCTAACCCTAACCCTAACCTTAACCCTAACCCTAACTCTAACCTAACCCTTACTGTTACAGTAACCCTACCCTAATCCTAAACCTAACTCTTAACCTAACCTTAACACTAAACCTAACCCCCAACCTTAACCTTTACCCTAAACCTAACCCTAATCCTAACCCCTAATCCTAACCCTAACCCTAACCCTAAACCTAAGCTAAACTCTAACCCTTATCCTTTCCCTAACCTTAACACTAACCCTAAACCTAAACCTAACCCTAACCCGAAACCTAACCCTTACCCTTACCCTAACCCTAACCCTAACACTATCCCTAACCCTACAAATAAACCTAACCCTAACTCTAAACCTAACCCTTACCCTAACCTAACCCTAACCATAACCTAACCCTTACCCTTATACTTACCCTAACCCTAACCCTAACCTTAAACCTAAACCGACCCGAAACCTTACCCTTATCATAACCCTAACCCTAAACCTATCCCTAACCATAAACCCTAGCCCTAACCCTAACCCTACCCTAACCCTAACCCTTACCCTTACCCTAACGTTAACGCTAACCTTAACCCCCAACATAAACCTAACCCTAACCCTAACCCTTACCCTAACCATAACCCTAACCCTAACCCTTACCCTTATCCTAACCCTAAACCTAACCCTTACCCTTACCTTTACCCTCACCCAACCCTAACCCTAACCCTAACCCCTACCCTAACCCTATCCCTAACCCTAACCCTAACCCTTACCCTTAGCCTAACCCTAAACCTAATCCTAAACCTAACCCTAACCCTAACCCTTACCGTTCCCGTAACCCTAAACCTAACCCTAACCCTAAACCTTACCCTTACCCTAAACCTAACTCTAAACCTTACCCTAACCCTAACCCTAACCCTAATCCTTAACCTTACCTTAACCGTAAAACTAACCCTAAACCTAACCCTTACCCTAAGCCTAACCTTAACGCCAACACTAAACCTAACTCTAACCCTAACCCTAATCCTTACCCTTACCCTAAACCTAACCCTAACCCTACCCCTTACAATAACCCAAACCCTAATCCTAAGCCTAACCCTTACTCTTACAATAACCCTAACCCTAACCCCTACCATAACCCTAAACCTAACCCTAACACTAACCCTAACCCTTACCCTTACCTTAACCCTAACCCTAAAAGTAACCCTAACCCTAACCATAACCCTTACCCTTACCCCAACCCTACCCTAACGCTAACGCTAATCCTTACCCTTACCCTAACCCTAACCCTAACGTAAACCCTAACCCTAATCCTAAACCTAACCTTAACCCTATTTCTTATCCTTTCCCTAAACCTAACCCTAACCCTAAACCTTATCCTTTCCCTAACACTAACACTAACCCTAACCCTAAACCTAAACCTAACCCTAAACCTAAACCTTACCCTTACCATAAACCTAACCCTAAACCTAACCCTAACCCTTACCTTACCTTAACCCTAACCCTAACCCTAACTCTTACCCTAACCCTAACCCTATCCCTAAATCTAACCCAGCCCTAAACCTAACCCTTACCCTAACCCTAACCCTAACCCTAAACGTAACCCCAACCCTAACCCTAATCCTTACCCTAACCCTAACCCTAACCCCAACCCTAACCTAACCCTTACCCTTACCTTAACCCTAACCCTAAACTTAACCCTAACGCTAAGCTAACCCTTACCGTTACCATAACCCTACCCTAAACCTAACCCTAACCCTTACCCTTACCCTAAACCTAACCCTAACCCTTACCCTTACCCTAACCCTAACCCTAACCTTAACCCTAACCCTAACCCTCACCTAACACTTACACTTACCCTAACCCTAACCCTAACCCTAAACCTAACCTTAACCCTAACCCTTATCCTTTCCCTAACCCTAACCTTAACCCTAACCCTAACCCTAAACCTTATACTAACCCTAACCCTAATCCTAACCTTAACCCTAACCCTAGCCCTAAACCTAACCTTAATACTAACCCTTACCTTTTCCCTAACCCTAACCTAACCCTTACACTTACCCTAAACCTAACCCTAAACCTAACCCTAACCCTTACCCTTACCCTAAACCTAACCCTAACCCTAAACCTAACCCTAACCCTAAACCTAACCCTTACCCTAACCCTAACTCTACACCTAAACCTAACCCCAACCCTAACCCTAATCCTTACCCTAACCCTAACCTAACCCTTACACTTACCCTAACCCTAACCCTAACCTTAACCCTAACCCTAAACCTAACCTAACCCTTACCGTTACCCTAACCCTACCCTAAAACTAACCCTAACGCTTAACCTTACCCTAACCCTAACACTTACCCTAACCCTAACTCTAACCCTAACCTAACCCTCAACCTTACCCTAACCCTAACCCTAACCCTAACCTTAACCCTAACCCTAACCCTAACCTAACACTTTCCCTTACCCTAACCCTAACCCTATCTCTACACCTAAACCTAACCCCAACCCTAACCCTAATCCTTACCCTTACCCTTACCCTAACCCTAACCCTAACACTTACCCTAACCCTAACCCTAACCCCAACCTAACCCTTACCCTTACCCTAACCCTAACCCTAACCCTAACCTTAAACCTAACGCTAAACCTAACCCTAACCCTAACCCTAACACTTACCCTAACCCTAACCCTAACCTAACCCTTACCCTTACCCTAACCCTAACCCTAACCCGAACCTTAACCCTAACCCTAACCGTAACCCTAACCCTTACCATAACCCTAACACTAACCCTAAACCTAACTTTAACCCTAACCCTAACACTTACCCTAACCCTAACCCTAACCCTAACCTAACCCTTACCCTTACCCTAACCCTAACCCTAACCCTAAACCTACACCTAAACCTAACCCTAACTCTAAACCTACCCCTTACCCTAACCTAACCCTAACCATAACCTAACCCTTACACTTACTCTTACCCTAACTCTAACCCTAAACTTAACCCTAAACCCAACCCGAACCCTTACCATTATCATAACCCTAACCCTAACCCTAACCCTAAACATAAACCTAACAATAAACCTAACCCTAACCCTAACCCTTACCCTAACCCTAACCCTATTCATAACCCTAATCCTTACCCTAACCCTAACCCTAACCCTAAACCTAACCCTAACCCTAACCTTAACCCTAACACTTAGCCTTTCCCTAACCCGAACCCTAACCCTAAGCCTCAACCTAACACTAACCCTAACCCTAACCCTTACCCTTACCCTAACCCTATCCCTAAACCTAACCCTAACCCTTACCCTTACCCTAACCCTAATCCTAACGTTAACCCTAACCCTAGGCCTAAACCTAACCTTAACCCTAAACCTTATTCTTTCCCTAACGCTAACGCTAACGCTAACCCTAAGCCTAACCCTAAACCTCACCCTAACCCTAAACCTAACCCTTACCCTTACCCTAAACCTAACACTAACCCTTACCCTTACCCTAAATCTAACCCTAACCCTCACCTTTACCCTAACCCTTACCTTACCCTAACCTTAACCCTAACCCTAACCCTAAACCTAACCTTAACCCTACACCTAACCTTTACCCTAACCCTAACCCTAACCCTAAACCTAACCCCAACCCTAAACCTAATCCTTACCCTAACCTTAACCCTAACCTAACCCTTACCCTTATCCTAACCCTAACCCTAAACTTCACCCTAACCCTAATCCTAACCTAACCCTTACCGTTACCCTAACCCTAACCCTAACCCTAACCATAAACCTAACCCTTACCCTTACCCTAACCCTAACCCTAACTCTTACCCTTACCCTAACACTTACCCTTACCCTAACCCTAATCCTAACACTAACCCTAACCCTTATCCTAACCCTAACCCTAATTCTAAATCTAACCCTTAACCTAACCTTAACACTAAACCTAACCCCCAACATTAACCTTTACCCTAACCCTAACCCTAATCCTAACCCCTAACCCTAACCCTAACCCTTACCCTAAACCTAACCCTAAACACTAACCCTAACCCTAATCCTAACTCTAATCCTAACCCTAACCCTAACCCTTACCATTACCCTAACCCTAAAACTAACCCTAAACCTAACCCTAAGCCTAAACCTAACATTAATCCTAACCCTTATCCTTTCCCTAACCCTAACCCTAACCTTAACCCTAAACCTAACCCTAACCCGAAACCTAACCCTTACCCTTACCCTAACCCTAACCCTAACACTAACCCTAAACCAAAACCTAACCCTAAATCTAAACCTAACCCTTACCCTAACCTAACCCTAACCATAACCTAATACTTACCCTTACCCTTACCCTAACCCTAACCCTAACCTTAACCCCAAACCCAACCCGAACCCTTACCCTTATCATAACCCTAACCTAAACCTATCCCTAACCGTAACCCCTAACTCAAACCCTAACCCTACCCTAACTCTAACCCTTACCCTTACCACAACCATAGCCCTAACACTAACCCTTACCCTTATCCTAACCCTAAACCTAATCCTTACCCTTACCCTTACCCTTACCCTCACCCAACCCTAACCCTAACCCTAACCCTTACCCTAACCCTATCCCTAAACCTAACCCTAACCCTTACCTTTACCCTAACCCTAAACCTACTCCTAACCCTAACCCTAACCCTAACCCTAACCCTAAACCTTACCCGTACCCTAAACCTAACTCTAACCCTTACTCTAAACCTAACCTTAACCCTAACCCTAACCCTTACCCTTACCTTAACCGTAACCGTAACCCTAACCCTTAACCTAACCCTAACCTTAACCCCAACACTAAACCTAACACTAACCCTAACCCTAACCCTTACCCTTACCCTAACCCTAACCCTAAACCTAACCCTAAACCTAACCCTAACCCTAAACCTTACCCTAACCGAAACCCTAATCCTAACCCTAACCTTACTCTTACAATAACCCTAAACATAACCCCTACCCTAAACCTAAACCTAAACCTAACCCTAACTCTAACCCTTACACTTACCCTAACCCTACCCCTAACCTTAACCC
>JANJXV010000181.1:457500-475000 GCA_024803745.1 Megascapheus bottae | reverse complement strand
CCTAAACCTAACCCTTACCCTAAACCTAACCCTAACCCTAACACTAACCCTAACCCTATCTCTTACCCTAACCCTAACCCTTACCCTAACCCTAACCCTAACCCTTACCCTTACCCTAACCTAAACCTAAACCTAACCCTAACCCTAACCCTAACCCTTACCCTAACCCTAACCCTAACCCTAGTCCTAACCCTAATCGTTACCCTTACCCTTACCCTAACCCTAACCCTAACACTAAACCTAACCCTAACCCTAACCATAAACTTTACCCTAAACATTATCCTTAACCTAACCCAAAACGTAACCCTAACCCTAATCCTAACTCTAACCCTTACCCTTACCCCAACACTAACCCTAACCCTAACCCTAACCCTAAACCTTACCCTTACCCTAAACCTAACGCAAACCCTTACCGTAATCCTAAACCTAAACCTAACCCTTACCCTTACTCTTTCTTTAAATCTAAACCTAACCCTAATCCTTACCCTTATGCTAACGCTAACCCTAACCCTAACCCTAACCCTAACACACACCCTTACCCTAAACCTAACCCTAAGCCTAACCTTAACTCTAACCCTTATCCTTACCCTGACCCTAATCCTAACCCTAACCCTAAACCTAACGCTAAACATAAATTTAACCCTTACCCTTACCCTAACCCTAACCCTAAACCTAACACTAACCCTTACTCTTACCCTAACTCTAAAACTAACCCTAATTTAACCCTAACCCTTACAATTACCCTAACCCTAACCCTAACCCTAAACCTAACCCTAACCCTAACATTAACCCTTACCTTTACTCTAACCCTTACCCTAACACTAACCCTAACCCTTACCCTTAGCCTAACACTAAACCTAACACTAACCCTAACCCTAACCCTAACCCTTACCCTTACCCTAACCCCTACCCTAACCCTAACCCTAACCCTTACCCTAAACCTAATCCTAACCCTAACCCTTACCTTTACCCTAACCCTAAAGCTAACCCTAACCCTAACTCATACGCTTAACCTAAACCTAACCCTAACCCTAAACATAAACCTTACCCTTACCATAACCCTAACCCTTACCCTTAATCTAACCCTAACCAAACCTAAATCTAACCCTAATCCTAACCCTTACCCTTACCCTAACGCTAACCCTAACACTAAACCTAACTCTAACCCTAACCTCAATACCCAACCCTAAACCTAACCATAACCCTAACCCTAACCCTAACCCTAAACCTAACCCTAACCCTAGACTTAACCCTAACCCTTATCCTTACCCTAACCTTCACCCTAAGCCAAACCCTAAACCTAACCCTAACCCTAACTCTAACCCTTACCCTTACCATAACCTTGACAAAAAACCTAAACATAACCCTTACCCTTACCCTCATCCTTACCATAACCTTAACCTTAAACCTAACCCAAACCCTAACCTTAACCCTAACCCTTATCCTTAACCTTACCCTAACCCTAACCTTAACCCTAAACCTAACCATGAACCAAACTTTAACCCTAACACTTACCCTTACCCTATACCTAACCCTAAACCTAAACCTAACCCTAACCCAAACCCTAACCCTTACCCTAACCCTAACCCTAAACATAACCCTAACTTTTACCCTTACCCTCACCCTAACCCTAACCTTAAACATAACCCTAACCCTAACCACAACCCTAACCTTAACCCTAACCCTAACCTTACCCTTACCATAACCCTAACCCTAACCCTAACCCTAAACTTAACCCTAACCCTAAACTTAACCCTTACCCTTACACTAAACCTAAACCTAAACCTAACCCTAACCCTTACCCTCACCCTAACATAACCCTAACCTTAACCCTAAACCTTACCCTTCCCCTAACCCTAACCCTAACCCTAACCCTTGCACTTACGCTAAACCTAACCCTAACCCTAACCCTAAGCCTAAACCTTACCCATACCCTAAACCTAACCCTAACTCTTACCCTAAACCTAACCCTAACCGTAAACCTGACCCTTACCTTAACCTATCCCTAACCCTAACCCCTACCCTTACCGTAACGCTAACCCTAACCTTAAACCTAACCCTAAACCTAACCTTAACACATAGCCTTACCCTAACCCTAACCCTAACTGTAACCGTAATCGTAAACTAACCCTAAACCTAACCCTAACAATAACCCTAACCCTTACACTAACCCTAACCTTAACCCCAACACTAAACCTAACCCTAACCGTAACCCTTAACCTTACCCTCCCCCTAACCCTAACCCTAAACGTAACACCAACCCTAAACCTAACCCTCACCCTAACCCCTACCCTAACACTTGCCCTAACCCTAACCCTAATCCTAACACTTACACTTACGCTAACCCTAACCCTAAACCTAACCCTTACCCTAAACCTAACCCTAACCCTAACCCTAACACTAACCCTAACCCTTGCCCTTATGCTAAACCTAACCCTAACCCTAACCCTAACCCTAAACATTACCCTTACCCTAAACCTAACCCTAACTCTTACCCTAAACCTAACCCTAACCCTAAACTGACCCTTACCTTAACCTATCCCTAACCCTAACACCTACCCTTACCGTAACGCTAACCCTAACTCTAAACCTAACCCTAAACCTAACCTTAACACATACCCTTACCCTAACTCTAACCCTAACTGTAACCGTAATCCTAAACTAACCCTAAACCTAACCCTAACATTAACCCTAACCCGTACACTAGCCCTAACCTTAACCCCAACACTAAACCTAACCCTAACCGTAACCCTTAACCTTACCCTCCCCCTAACCGTAACCCTAAACGTAACACCAACCCTAAACCTAACCCTCACCCTAACCCCTACCCTAACACTTACCCTAACCCTAACCCTAATCCTAACACTTACACTTACGCTAACCCTAACCCTAAACCTAACCCTTACCCTAAACCTAACACTAAACCTAACCCTGACATTAACCCTAACCGTAACTCTTTCCCTAACCCTAACCCTAACCCTTACCCTAACCCTAACCCTAATCCTTACCCTTATGCTAACGCTAACCCTAACCCTAACCCTAACCCTTACCCTTAGCCTAACCCTAAACCTAACACTAACCCTAACCCTAACCCTAACCCTTACCCTTACCCTAACCCCTACCCTAACCCTAACCCCAACCCTTACCCTAAACCTAATCCTAACCCTAACCCTTACCTTTACCCTAACCCTAAACCTAACCCTAACCCTAACCCATACTCTTAACCTGAACCTAGCCCTAACCCTAACCATAAACCTTACCCTTACCCTAACCCTAACCCTTACCCTTACTCTAACCCTAACCAAACCTAAATCTAACCCTAACCCTAACCCTTAACCTTACCCTAACGCTAACCCTAACACTAAACCTAACCCTAACCCTAACCTTAAAACCCAACCCTAAACCTAACCCTAACCCTAACCCTAACCCTAAACCTAACCCTAACCCTAAACTTAACCCTAACCCTTATCCTTACCCTAACCCTCACCCTAAGCCATACCCTAAACCTAACCCTAACCCTAACTGTAACCCTTACACTTACCATAACCTTGACAAAAAACCTAAACATAACCCTTACCCTTACCCTCATCCTTACCCTAACCTTAACCTTAAACCTAACCCAAACCCTAACCTTAACCCTAACCCTTATTCTTACCCTAACCCTAACTCTAAACATAAACCTAACCCTAAACCAAATCCTTACCATTACCATAACCCTAAACCTAACCCTAACCCTTACACTTACCCTAACCCTAACCCTAACCCTAAACCTAAACCTAACCGTAACCCTAACCCTAACCCTTACCCTAACCCTAACCCTAACCCTAACACTTACCCTAACCCAAACCCTAAACCTAACACTAACCCTTACCCTTACCCTAACCCTAACCCTAAATTTAACCCTAACCCTAACCCTAACCCTTACCCTAATGCTAACCCGAAACCTAACCGGAAACCTAACCCTATCCCTAACCCTAACTCTCATCCTTACCGTAACCCTAAGCCTAAAACTCACACGAACCCTAACCCCTAACCGTAACCGTAACCCTAACCCTAACCCTTACTCTTACCCTAACCCTAACTCTAAACTTAATGCTAACCCTAACCATAACCTTACCCCTTACCCTAACCCTAACCCTAATTCAAACCCTTAACCTTACACTAAACCTAACCCTAAACCTAACCCTTACCCTAACCATAACCCTAACCCTAACCTTAACACTAACCTTAACACAAACCCTAAACCTTACCCTTAACCTAACCCTAACCCCAACCCTAAACCTTACCCTAACCCTAACCTTAACCCCAACACTAAACCTACCCCTAACCCTAACCCTAAACCTAACACTAACCGTTACCCTTACCCTAACCCTAACCCTAAATTTAACCCTAACCCTAACCCTAACCCTTACCCTAATCTTAACCCGAAACCTAACTGGAAACCTAACCCTATCCCTAACCCTAACTCTTATCCTTACCGTGACCCTAAGCCTAAAACTCACACGAACCCCAACCCCTAACCGTAACCGTAACCCAAACCCTAACCCTAACCCTTACTCTTACCCTAACCCTAACTCTAAACTTGATGCTAACCCTAACCCTAACCTTACCCCTTACCCTAACCCTAACCCTAACTCAAACCCTTACCCTTACACTAAACCTAACCCTAAACCTAACCCTTACCCTAACCATAACCCTAACCCTAACCTTAACACTAACCTTAACACTAACCCTAAACCTTACCCTTAAAATAACCTTAACCCCAACCCTAAACCTTACCCTAACCCTAACCTTAACCCCAACACTAAATGTAACCCTAACCCTAACCCTTACCCTTACCCTAAAACTAACCCTAAACCAAAACCTAACCCTAACACATACCTTTACCCTAACCCTAAACTTAACCTAATCGTAACCCTATACCTAACCCTAACCCTAACCCTAAAACCAACCCTTACCATAAACCTAACCCTAACACTTACCCTTACCCTAAACCTAACCCGAACCTTAACCCCAACCTACAACCTCACCCTACCCCTACCCCTAACCCTTACCCTCACCCTAACCCTAACCCTAAACCTAACCCTAACCCTCACCCTAAAACTAACTCTAACTCTTACCCTAACCCTAACCCTAATCCTAACCCTAACACTTACCCTTACCCCAATCCTAAAGCGAACCCTAACCCTAAACCTAACCCTAACACTCAGCCTTACCCTAAACCTAACCCTAACCTTAACCCCAACCCTAAACCTAACCCTAACCCTAACCCTAACGCTTACCCTTACCCTAACCCTAAACCTAACCCTAACCCTAACCCTAACCCTTAGCCTATCCCTAACCCTAATCCTAACCCTAACCCTTACCCTTACCCCAAACCTAACCCTAACCCTAACCCTAAACCTAACACTAAACCTAACCCTAACCTTACCCCTAACCATTACCCAAAACCTAACCCTAACCCTAACCCTTACCCTTACCTTACCCTAACCCTTACCATAACCGTAACCCTAAAACTAACCGTAACCCTAACCCTAACCCTAACCCTTACCCTACCTCTCACCGCAATCCTAACCCTAAACCTTACCCTTACCCTCACCCTAACCCTACCTTAAACCTAACCCTAACCCTAACCAAAACCCTAACCCTAACCCTTACCCCTACCCTAACCCTAACTTTAATGCTAACCCTAAACCTAACCCTAAACCTTACCTTAGCCCTAACCCTAACCCTAATCCTTACCCTAACCCTAACCCTAACCCTAACCCTTACCCTTTCCCTAACCCTAACCCTAACTCTAACCCTTACCCTTACCCTAAACCTAACCCTAAACCTAACCGTAACCCTAACCGTAACCCTAAATTTAACCCTAACCCTAACCCTAACCCTAACCCTAACCCCTAACCCAAACCCTAACCCTTACTCTTACCCTAACCCTAACCCTAACCCTAAACCTAACCCTTACCCTAAACCTAACCCTAACCCTTACCCTAACCCTAACCCTAAACCTAACACTAAAGGTAAACCTAACCCTAACCCTAACCCTTGCCGTTACCCTAACCCTTACCCTAACAATAACCCTAACCCTAACCCTTACTCTTACCGTAACCCTAACCCTAAACATAACCCTAACCCTTACCCGAACCCTAACCCTATCCCTAACCCTAACTCTTATCCTTACCCTAACCCTAACCCTAAACCTAACCCTTACCCCTACCCTAACCCTAACCTTAATGCTAACCCTAACCCTAACCCTAACACTTATCTTAGCCCGAACCGTAAACCTAAACCTTACTCTAACCCTAAACTTAACCCTAACCCTTACCCTTTCCCTAAACCTAAAAACAACCCTAACTCTAACCCTTACCCTCACCCTAAACCTAACCCTAACCCTAACCCTAACCCTAACACTTACCCTTACCTAACCCTAACCCTAAACCTCATCCTAACCCTAACCCTAACCCTTACCCTAACCTTAACCGTATACATAACCCTAATCCTAACCCTTACCCTAACACCTAACCTTTACCCTAACCTTAACCCTAACCCTTACCCTTACTCTAACCCTAAACCTAAATCTAAATCTAACCCTTAACCTTGTCCTTACCCTATACCTAACCTTAAACCTAAACCTAACCTAACCCTAACGCTAACCTTAACACTATCCCTTATCCTTACCCTAAACCTAAACCTAACCATAACCCTAACCCTAAACCTTACTCTAAAAATAACCCTAACCCTAACACTAACCCTAACCCTAACTTGAACCCTACCCTTTACCCTTACCCTAACCCTAATCCTAACCCTAACCCCTAACCCTAACCTTAACCCTAAACCTTACCCTTATCCTAACTCTAACCCTAACCCTAACACTTACCCTTACTCTAACCCCTACCCTTTCCCTAACCCTAAACCTAACTCTAACACTTACCCTCACTCTAACCCCTACCCTAACCCTAACCCTAACCCTAACACATACCCTTAACCTAACCCTAAACCTAACCTTAAAACCCAACCCGAAACCTGACCCTAACCCTAACCCTAACCCTTACCCTTACCCTAACCCTAACCCTAAACCTAACTCTAACCCTAACCCTAACCATTACCCTAACCCTAACCCTAATCCTAACCCTAGACCTAACCTTAACCGTAATCCTGAACCTAAACCTAACCCTAACCCTAACCCTAACCCTAACCCTAACTCTGACCCTTACCTTTACCATAACCCTAACAATAAACCTAACCCTAACCTTTACCCTTACCCTCTCCCTAACCCTAACACTTACCCTTACCCTATCCCTTACCCTTACCCTAACCCTAACTCTAAGCCTAACCCTAACCCTAACACTTACCGTAACACTAAGCCTAACCCTAACCCTTACCCTTACCCTAACCCTAACCCTAACCTTAACCATAACCCTAAACCTAACCCTAACCCTAACCCTTACACTAAACCTAACCCTAAACCTAACCGGAACCCTAAACCTATCCCTAACCCTAACTCTTATCCTTACCCTAACACTAAGCCTAAACCTAACACTAACCCTAACCCCTAACACTAAACCTAACCGTAACCCTAACCCTAACCCTAACCCTAACCCTTACCCTAACCCTAACCTTAACACTTACCGTAACCCTAACCCTAACGCTAACCCTAACCTTAACCCTAACCCTAACCCTTACCCTTAACCTAACCCTAACCCTCAACCTAACCCTAACCCTAACCCTAACACTAAATCTAACACTTACCCTAACCCTAAACCTAACCCTAACCCTAACCCCTAAACCTAACCTTTATCCTTATCCATATCCTAACATTAACCCTAACCCTAACACTTATTCTTACCCTAACACCTACCCTAACCCTAACTCTAACCCTTACCCTAACTCTAACCCTAACCCTAACCCTAACACTTACCCTAACTGTAAACCAAACCTTTACCCTAACTCTAACCCTAACCCTTACCATTACCCTTACCCTATCCCAAAACCTAACCCTAACCCTAAACCTTACACTTACCCAAAACCTAACCCTAACCCTTACCCTAAACCTAAACCTAACCCTAAACCTAACCCTTACCCTATCCTTAACCCTAACCCTAACCCTTACCCTTACCCTAACGCTAACCCTAACACTAAGCCTAACCCTAACCCTAAACCTAAACCTAACACATACCCTTACCCTAACCCTAACCCTAACCGTAACCCTAACCTTAATCCTAACACTTACCCTTTCCCTAACCCTAACCCTAACCATAATCCTAACCCTAGCCCTTACCCTTACCCTAACCCTAACCCAAAACCTAAACCTAACCCTAACCCTAAACTTAACCCTAACCCTTGCCCTTATCCTAAACCTAACCGTAACCTTAAACCCTAAACCTAACCCTAACCCTAAATCTAACCCTAACCCTTACCATAACCCTAACAATAAACCTAAACCTAACCCTTACCCCTACGCTCACCCTAACCCTACCCTTAACCCTAACCCTAACCCTAACCCTAACCTTAACCCTAATCATTATCCTTACCCTAACCCTAACCCTAAACCTAACCCTAACCCTAAACCTAACCCTTACCCTTACCATAACCCTAAAACTAACCCTAACCCTTACACTTACCCTAACCCTAACCCTAACCCTAAACCTAACCTTAACCGTAACCCTTACTTTCCCCTTACCCTAACCCTAACCCTAACCCTAAACCTAAACCTAACCCTAACTCTGACCCTTACCCTTACCATAACCCTAACAATAAACCTAACCCTAAACCTTACACCCTTACCCTACCCTAACCCTAAACTTAACCCTAACCCTAACCCTAACCTTAATCCTAAACATTATCCTTACCCTAACCCTAACCCTAAACCTAACCCTAACCCTAAAACTAACCCTTACTCTTACCATATCCCTAAACCTAACCCTAACCCTTACACTTACCCTAACCATAACCCTAAACCTAAACTTAACCTTAACCCTATCACTTACCCTTACCCTAACCCCAACTCTAAAAATAACCCTAACCCTAACACTTACCCTAAACCTAACCCTAAACCTGACTCTTACCTTACCCTAACCCTAACCCTAACCTTAACCATAACCCTAACCTTAACCCTTAAACTAAACCTAACCCTTCCCCTTACCCGAACCCTAACCCTAAATCTAACCCTAAACCTAACCCTAACCCTAACACTTACCCTAACCCTATCCCTAATGCTAACCCTAACCCCTAACCCTAACCCTAACCCTTACCTTTATCCTAAACCTAAACCTAACCATAACACTTATCCTTACACTAACACCTACCCTAACCCTAACCCTAAACCTAACCCTTACCCTAACTCTAACCCTAACCCTAACCCTTACACTTACCTAACCCTAAACATAACCCTAATCCTAACTATAACCCTAACCCTTACCCTTACCCTTACCCTTACCCTAACCCAAACCCTAACCCTAACCCTAAACATTACACTTACACTAAATCTAACCCTAAACCTTACCCTAAACCTAACCCTAATCCTAACCCTAACCCTTAACCTAACCTTAACCCTAACCATAACCCTAAACCTTAGCCTTACCCTAACGCTAACCCTAACACTAACCCTATCCCTAACCCTAACCCTAAACCTAAACCTAACACATACCCTTACCCTAACCCTAACCCTAACCCTAACCGTAACCCTAAAAATAACCCTAATCCTAACCCTAACCCTAACCCTTACCCTAACCCTAACCCTAATCCTAACCCTTACCCTTACCCTAACCCTAAACCTAACCTTAAAACCCAACCCTAAAACTGACCCTAACCCTAACCCTAACCCTTACCCTTAATCTTACCCTAATCCTAACCCTAAACTTAACCCTAACCTTAATCCTAACCCTTACCCTAACCCTAACCCTAATATTAACCCTAGCCCTTACCCTTACCCTAACCCTACCCCTAAACCTAAACCTAACCCTAACCCTAAACTTAACCTTAACCCTTACCCTTACCCTAAACCTAACCCTAACCCTAAACCTAAACCTAACCCTAACCCTAACTCTAACCCTTACCCTTACCATAACCCTAACAATAAACCTAACCCTAACCCTTACCCTTACGCTCACCCTAACCCTAAACCTAACCATACCCTAACCCTAACACTAACCCTAACCCTAACCCTAAACCTAACCCTACCCTAACCTTACACTAACCCTAACCCTAACCCTAACCCTAACCCTAACCCTTACCCTTACCCTAACGCTAATCCTAACCCTAACCGTAACCCTAACCCATACCCTTACCCTAATCCTAACCCTAACCCTAACCCTTACCCTAAAACTTACACTGACCCTAACCCTAACCCTAACCATAACCCTTACCCTAAGCTTAACCCTAACCCTAACTGTTAACCTAACTCTTACCCTTACACTAACCCTAACACTAAACCTAACACTAACCCTAACCCCTAACCCTAACCGTAACCCTAACCCAAACCGTAACTCTAACCCTTACACTAACCCAAACCCTAATCCCAATCCTTACCCTAAACCTAACCCTACCCTTTCCCTAACCCTAACCCTATCCCTAACCCTAACCCTAACCCTTACCCTTACCCTAAACCTAACCCTAAACCTAACCGTAACCCTAACCGTAACCCTAAATTTAACCCTAACCCTAACCCTAACCCTAACCCTAACCCCTAACCCAAACCCTAACCCTTACTCTTACCCTAACCCTAACCCTAACCCTAAACCTAACCCTTACCCTAAACCTAACCCTAACCCTTACCCTAACCCTAACCCTAAACCTAACACTAAAGGTAAACCTAACCCTAACCCTAACCCTTGCCGTTACCCTAACCCTTACCCTAACAATAACCCTAACCCTAACCCTTACTCTTACCGTAACCCTAACCCTAAACATAACCCTAACCCTTACCCGAACCCTAACCCTATCCCTAACCCTAACTCTTATCCTTACCCTAACCCTAACCCTAAACCTAACCCTTACCCCTACCCTAACCCTAACCTTAATGCTAACCCTAACCCTAACCCTAACACTTATCTTAGCCCGAACCGTAAACCTAAACCTTACTCTAACCCTAAACTTAACCCTAACCCTTACCCTTTCCCTAAACCTAAAAACAACCCTAACTCTAACCCTTACCCTCACCCTAAACCTAACCCTAACCCTAACCCTAACCCTAACACTTACCCTTACCTAACCCTAACCCTAAACCTCATCCTAACCCTAACCCTAACCCTTACCCTAACCTTAACCGTATACATAACCCTAATCCTAACCCTTACCCTAACACCTAACCTTTACCCTAACCTTAACCCTAACCCTTACCCTTACTCTAACCCTAAACCTAAATCTAAATCTAACCCTTAACCTTGTCCTTACCCTATACCTAACCTTAAACCTAAACCTAACCTAACCCTAACGCTAACCTTAACACTATCCCTTATCCTTACCCTAAACCTAAACCTAACCATAACCCTAACCCTAAACCTTACTCTAAAAATAACCCTAACCCTAACACTAACCCTAACCCTAACTTGAACCCTACCCTTTACCCTTACCCTAACCCTAATCCTAACCCTAACCCCTAACCCTAACCTTAACCCTAAACCTTACCCTTATCCTAACTCTAACCCTAACCCTAACACTTACCCTTACTCTAACCCCTACCCTTTCCCTAACCCTAAACCTAACTCTAACACTTACCCTCACTCTAACCCCTACCCTAACCCTAACCCTAACCCTAACACATACCCTTAACCTAACCCTAAACCTAACCTTAAAACCCAACCCGAAACCTGACCCTAACCCTAACCCTAACCCTTACCCTTACCCTAACCCTAACCCTAAACCTAACTCTAACCCTAACCCTAACCATTACCCTAACCCTAACCCTAATCCTAACCCTAGACCTAACCTTAACCGTAATCCTGAACCTAAACCTAACCCTAACCCTAACCCTAACCCTAAACCTAACCCTAACTCTGACCCTTACCTTTACCATAACCCTAACAATAAACCTAACCCTAACCTTTACCCTTACCCTCTCCCTAACCCTAACACTTACCCTTACCCTATCCCTTACCCTTACCCTAACCCTAACTCTAAGCCTAACCCTAACCCTAACACTTACCGTAACACTAAGCCTAACCCTAACCCTTACCCTTACCCTAACCCTAACCCTAACCTTAACCATAACCCTAAACCTAACCCTAACCCTAACCCTTACACTAAACCTAACCCTAAACCTAACCGGAACCCTAAACCTATCCCTAACCCTAACTCTTATCCTTACCCTAACACTAAGCCTAAACCTAACACTAACCCTAACCCCTAACACTAAACCTAACCGTAACCCTAACCCTAACCCTAACCCTAACCCTTACCCTAACCCTAACCTTAACACTTACCGTAACCCTAACCCTAACGCTAACCCTAACCTTAACCCTAACCCTAACCCTTACCCTTAACCTAACCCTAACCCTCAACCTAACCCTAACCCTAACCCTAACACTAAATCTAACACTTACCCTAACCCTAAACCTAACCCTAACCCTAACCCCTAAACCTAACCTTTATCCTTATCCATATCCTAACATTAACCCTAACCCTAACACTTATTCTTACCCTAACACCTACCCTAACCCTAACTCTAACCCTTACCCTAACTCTAACCCTAACCCTAACCCTAACACTTACCCTAACTGTAAACCAAACCTTTACCCTAACTCTAACCCTAACCCTTACCATTACCCTTACCCTATCCCAAAACCTAACCCTAACCCTAAACCTTACACTTACCCAAAACCTAACCCTAACCCTTACCCTAAACCTAAACCTAACCCTAAACCTAACCCTTACCCTATCCTTAACCCTAACCCTAACCCTTACCCTTACCCTAACGCTAACCCTAACACTAAGCCTAACCCTAACCCTAAACCTAAACCTAACACATACCCTTACCCTAACCCTAACCCTAACCGTAACCCTAACCTTAATCCTAACACTTACCCTTTCCCTAACCCTAACCCTAACCATAATCCTAACCCTAGCCCTTACCCTTACCCTAACCCTAACCCAAAACCTAAACCTAACCCTAACCCTAAACTTAACCCTAACCCTTGCCCTTATCCTAAACCTAACCGTAACCTTAAACCCTAAACCTAACCCTAACCCTAAATCTAACCCTAACCCTTACCATAACCCTAACAATAAACCTAAACCTAACCCTTACCCCTACGCTCACCCTAACCCTACCCTTAACCCTAACCCTAACCCTAACCCTAACCTTAACCCTAATCATTATCCTTACCCTAACCCTAACCCTAAACCTAACCCTAACCCTAAACCTAACCCTTACCCTTACCATAACCCTAAAACTAACCCTAACCCTTACACTTACCCTAACCCTAACCCTAACCCTAAACCTAACCTTAACCGTAACCCTTACTTTCCCCTTACCCTAACCCTAACCCTAACCCTAAACCTAAACCTAACCCTAACTCTGACCCTTACCCTTACCATAACCCTAACAATAAACCTAACCCTAAACCTTACCCTTACCCTACCCTAACCCTAAACTTAACCCTAACCCTAACCCTAACCTTAATCCTAAACATTATCCTTACCCTAACCCTAACCCTAAACCTAACCCTAACCCTAAAACTAACCCTTACTCTTACCATATCCCTAAACCTAACCCTAACCCTTACACTTACCCTAACCATAACCCTAAACCTAAACTTAACCTTAACCCTATCACTTACCCTTACCCTAACCCTAACTCTAAAAATAACCCTAACCCTAACACTTACCCTAAACCTAACCCTAAACCTGACTCTTACCCTTACCCTAACCCTAACCCTAACCTTAACCATAACCCTAACCTTAACCCTTAAACTAAACCTAACCCTTCCCCTTACCCGAACCCTAACCCTAAATCTAACCCTAAACCTAACCCTAACCCTAACACTTACCCTAACCCTATCCCTAATGCTAACCCTAACCCCTAACCCTAACCCTAACCCTTACCTTTATCCTAAACCTAAACCTAACCATAACACTTATCCTTACACTAACACCTACCCTAACCCTAACCCTAAACCTAACCCTTACCCTAACTCTAACCCTAACCCTAACCCTTACACTTACCCTAACCCTAAACATAACCCTAATCCTAACTATAACCCTAACCCTTACCCTTACCCTTACCCTTACCCTAACCCAAACCCTAACCCTAACCCTAAACATTACACTTACACTAAATCTAACCCTAAACCTTACCCTAAACCTAACCCTAATCCTAACCCTAACCCTTAACCTAACCTTAACCCTAACCATAACCCTAAACCTTAGCCTTACCCTAACGCTAACCCTAACACTAACCCTATCCCTAACCCTAACCCTAAACCTAAACCTAACACATACCCTTACCCTAACCCTAACCCTAACCCTAACCGTAACCCTAAAAATAACCCTAATCCTAACCCTAACCCTAACCCTTACCCTAACCCTAACCCTAATCCTAACCCTTACCCTTACCCTAACCCTAAACCTAACCTTAAAACCCAACCCTAAAACTGACCCTAACCCTAACCCTAACCCTTACCCTTAATCTTACCCTAATCCTAACCCTAAACTTAACCCTAACCTTAATCCTAACCCTTACCCTAACCCTAACCCTAATATTAACCCTAGCCCTTACCCTTACCCTAACCCTACCCCTAAACCTAAACCTAACCCTAACCCTAAACTTAACCTTAACCCTTACCCTTACCCTAAACCTAACCCTAACCCTAAACCTAAACCTAACCCTAACCCTAACTCTAACCCTTACCCTTACCATAACCCTAACAATAAACCTAACCCTAACCCTTACCCTTACGCTCACCCTAACCCTAAACCTAACCATACCCTAACCCTAACACTAACCCTAACCCTAACCCTAAACCTAACCCTACCCTAACCTTACACTAACCCTAACCCTAACCCTAACCCTAACCCTAACCCTAACCCTTACCCTTACCCTAACGCTAATCCTAACCCTAACCGTAACCCTAACCCATACCCTTACCCTAATCCTAACCCTAACCCTAACCCTTACCCTAAAACTTACACTGACCCTAACCCTAACCCTAACCATAACCCTTACCCTAAGCTTAACCCTAACCCTAACTGTTAACCTAACTCTTACCCTTACACTAACCCTAACACTAAACCTAACACTAACCCTAACCCCTAACCCTAACCGTAACCCTAACCCAAACCGTAACTCTAACCCTTACACTAACCCAAACCCTAATCCCAATCCTTACCCTAAACCTAACCCTTACCCTTTCCCTAACCCTAACCCTAACCTTAACCCTAACCTAAAACCTTACCCTCAACCTAACCATAGCCTAACCCTAATCCTAACTTTAACCCTTAACCTAACCCTAACCCTTCAACTTACCCTAAGCCTAACCCTAAACCTAACACTAACCCTAACCCTAACCCTAATCCTTACCCTAACCCTAACCCTAACCCTAACCCCAACCCCTAACGCTAACCCTAACCCTTACCCTTATCCTAACCCTAACCCTAACCCTAACACTTATCCTTACCCTAACACCTACCCTAACCCTAACCCTAAACCTTACCCTAACTGTAACCCTAACCCTAATCCTTACACTTACCCTAACCCTAAACCTAACCCGATCCTAACTCTAACCCTAACCCTTACCCTTACCCTTACCCTAACCCAAACCCTAAACCTAACCCTAAACATTACACTAACCCTATATGTAACCCTAACACTTACCCTAAACCTAACCCTAATCCTAACCCTAACCCTTACCCTAACCTTAAACCTAACCCTAACCCTAACCCTAACCCTTACCCTTACACTAAGGCTAAGCCTAACACTAAGCCTAACCCAAACCCTAACCCTAACACATACCCTTACCATAACCCTAACCCTAACCGTAACCCTAAAAATAACCCTAATCCTAACCCTAACCCTAACCCTTACCCTAACACTAACCCTAATCATAACCCTTACCCTTACCCTAACCCTAAACCTAACCTTAAAACCCAACCCTAAAACTGACCCTAACCCTAACCCAAACACTTACCCTTAATCTTACCCTAACCCTAACCCTAAACTTAACCCTAACCTTAACCCTAACCATTACCCTATCCCTAACCATAATCCTAACCCTAGCCCTTACCCTTACCCTAACCCTAACCCTAAACCTAAACTTAACCCTAACCCTTACCCTTACCCTAAACCTAACCCTAACCCTAACCCTAACCCTAACCCTAACTCTAACCCTAACCCTTACCATAACCCTAACAATAAACCTAACCCTAACCCCTAACCCTAACCCTGCCCTAACCCTTACCCTTTATGTAACCCTAACGCTAACCCTAACCCTTACCCTAACCCTAACACTATCCCTAACCCTTACCCTTACCCTAAACCTAAACCTAACCCTAAACCTAACCCTTACCCTTACTTTAACCCTAACCCTATCCCTAACCCTAAACCTTACCCGTACTCTAAACATAACCCTAAACCTTACCCTAAAACTAACCCTAACCCTAACCCTAACCCTTACCATACCTTAACCCTAACCCTTACCCTAACCCTTACCCTTACCCTAATGCTAAACCTAACCCTTACCCTAACTATAAACTTAACAAATACCATTACCCTAACCCTAACCCTAACCCTAACCGTAATCCTAAACCTAACACTAACCCTAAATCTAACCCTTACCCCAACCCTAAATTTAACACCAACACTAAACCTAACCCTAACCCTAACCCTAACCCTAACCCTAACCCTAACCCATACCTTAACCCTAACCCTTACCCTTACCCTAACCCTAACCCTAACCCTAACCCTAACTCTAACCCTTACCCTAACCCTAACCCTAACCCTAATCCTAACCCTAAACCTAACCCTAACCCTAAACCTTATCCTTACCTTACCCCTAACCCTAACTCTAACCCTTACCCTTACGCTAACCCTAACCCTAAACCTAACCCTAACCCTTATCCTTAATCTAACCCTTACCCTAAAGCTAACCCTAACCCTTACCCTTACCCAACACTAACAATCACCTTAACCCTAAACCTACCCTTAACTCTAACCCTTATCCTTTCCCTAACACTAACCCTAACGCTAACCCTAAACCTAACCCTAACCCTAACCATAAAAATAACCCGTACCCTAACCCTAACCCTAACCTAAACGTTACTCTTACCCTAACCCTAACCCTAACCCTAACACCTATCCTAACCCTAACCCTAACCCTAACCCTAACCCTTAACCTAACACTAACACTAATCCTAACCCCCAATGCTAACCCTTACATTAAACCTAACCCTAAACCTATCCCCTAACCCTAACCCTATCCCTAACCCTAACCCCTAACTCTAACACTGCCCTAACCCTTACCCTTTTCCTAACCCTAACGCTAACCCTAACCCTAACCCTTACCCTAAA
>JANJXV010000181.1:442500-447500 GCA_024803745.1 Megascapheus bottae | reverse complement strand
AACCCTAACCCCAACCCTACCCCTTCCCTAACCCCAACCCTAACCCTAATCCTTAACCTAATACTAACAATAACACTAACCCTTAACCTTTCCCTAACCCTAACCCTAACCGTAACCCTAAACCTAAACATAATCCTAACCCTAACCCAAACGTCTAACCCTAACCCTAACCGTAACCCTAACCCATACCCTTACCCTAATCCTAACCCTAAACCTTAACCCTAACCCTGATTTTAACCCTTACCCTTATGCTAACCCTAACCCTAAACCTGAACCTTACCTTTACCCTAAACCTAACCCTAACACTTACCCTAACCCTAACCCTAACCCTAACACTTACACTTTCCCTAACCCTAACCCTAAACCTAGTCTTAACCCTAACCCTAACCCTTACCCTTAACCTAACCCTACCCTAACCCTAACATTTATCCTAACCCTTACCCTAACCCTAACCCAAATGCCTAACCCTAACCCTAACCCTAACCCTAATATTTACCCTCACCCAAACCCTAACCCTAACCCTATCACTTACCCTAAACTTAACTGTAACCCTAACCCATACCCTTACACTAATCCTAACCCTAACCCTTACCCTAACACTTACCCTAACCCTAACCCTAACCCTTACCCTAACCCTAACACTAACCCGAATCCTTACCCTTACCATAACCCTAACCCTAACACTAACCCTAACCCTAACTTTAACCCTAACGCTATCCCTAAACCTTAATCTTACCCTAAACCTAACCCTAAACCAAACCCTAACCCTAACACTTACCCTTACTCTAACAATAACCTAAACCTAAACCTACCCCTAACCTTAACCCTAACACCAAAACCTAACCCTAACAGTAACGCTTACCCTAACCCTTACCCTTATTCTAACGCTAACCTAACACTAAGCCTAACCATAACCCTAAGCCTAACCCTAATACATACCCTTACCCTAAGCCTAAACCTAACCCTAAACTTTACCCTAACCCTAACCCTAACCCTAACCCTTACCCTAACACTAAACCTAACCCCTAACCCTTACCCTAACCCTAACCCTAACCCTAACCCTTAACCTTAACTTAACCCTATACCTAACTCTAACCCTTACCTTAACCCTTAACCTAAACCTAAACCTTCCGCTTCCCCTAAACCTAACCCTAAACCTAACCCTAACCCTTACAGTAACCCTAACCCATAAGCCTAACCCTAACCCTTACCCTTATACTAACCCTAACCCTAACCCTAACACTTATCCTTACCCTAACACCTACCCTAACCCTAACCCTAACTCTAACCCTTACCCTAACTCTAACCCTAACCCTAACCCTTACCCTTACACTTACCCTAACCCTAAACCTAACCCTAACCCTAAATCTAACCCTAAGCCTTACCCTTACCCTTACCCTAACCCAAACCCTAACCCTAACCCTAAACCTTACACTTACCCTTAATCTAACCCTAAACCTTACTCTAAACCTAACCCTAATCCTAACCCTAACCCTTACCCTAAACTTAACCCTAACCCTAACCCTAACCCTTACCCTTACCCTAATGCTAACCCTAACACTAAGCCTAACCCTAACCCTAACCCTAACACATACCCTTACCCTAACCCTAACTCTAACCCTAACAGTAACCCTAAAAATAACCCTAATCCTAACCCTAGCCCTAACACTTACCCTTAATCTTATCCTAAGCCTAACCATAAACCTAACCCTAACCTTAACCCTAACCATTACCCTAACCCTAACCCTAATCCTAACCCTAGCCCTTACCCTTACCCTAACACTAACCCTAAACCTAAAACTAACCCTAACCCTAAATTTAACCCTAACCCTTACCCTTACCCTAAACCTAACCCTAACCCTAACCCTAAACCTAACCCTAACCCTAATTCTAACCCTTAATCTTACCATAACCCTAACAATAATCCTAACCCTAACCCTTACCCTTACGCTCACCCTAAACCTAACCTTAACCCTAACCCTAACCCTAACCCTAACCTTAACCCTAACCCTTATCCTTACCCTAACCCTAACCCTGAACCTAAACCTAACCCTAAACCTAACCCTTACCCTTATCATAACCCTAAACCTAACCCTAACCCTTACACTTACCCTTACCATAACCCTAAACCTAATCCTAACCCTTACACTTACCTTAACCCTAACACTAACCCTAAACCTAACCTTAACCGTAACCCTTACCCTTACCCTAACTATAACACTAAGACTAACTCTAACCCTAACACTTACCCTAACCCTATCCTTAAACATAACACTAACCCTTACCCTTACCCTAACCCTAACCCTAACCCTAAACCTAAACCTAACCCTAAACTTAACCCTAACCCTAACCATTACACTAACCCTAACCCTAAACCTAAACCTAACAATAACCCTAACCCTAACCCTTACCCTAACCCTAACCGTACACCTAACCCTACCCCTAACGCTTAACCTAACCCTAACCCTAACCCTAACCCTTATCCTAACACTATCCCTAACACTAACCCTAACCCTAACCTTAACCTTACCCTAACACTAACCCTAACCCCTAACCCTAACCCATACCCTAAGCCTATCCCTAACCCTAACCCTAACCCTAACCCTTACCCTAACCATAACCCTAACCCTAACCCTTACCCTAACCCTAACACTAACCGGAACCCTAACCCTAACCCTTACCCTAACCTTAACCCTAACCCTAACCCTAACCCTAGCCCTAAACCTAACCTTAAACCTAACCCTTATCCTTTGCCTAACCCTAATCCTAACCCTAACCCTAAACCTAACCTTAACCCTAAATCTTATCCTTTCCCTAACCCCAAACTTAACCCTAACCCTAAATCTAAGCTTCACCCTAAACCGAACCCATACCCTTACCCTAAACCTTACCCTTACCCTAAACCTAAGCCTAACCCTAACCCTAAACCTATCCCTAACCCTAATTCTAACCTTACCCTTACCATAACCCGAACAATAAACCTAACCCTAACCCTTACCCTTACGCTCACCCTAAACCTACCCTTCACCATAACCCTAACCCTAACCCTAACCTTAACCCATACCCTAACCCTATCCCTAACCCTAACCCTAACCCTAACCCTAACCCTTACCCTAACCATAACCCTAACCCTAACCCTAACCCTAACCCTAACCCTAACCCTTACCCTAACCATAACCCTAACCCTAACCCTAACCCTAACCCTAACCCTAACCGAACCCATACCCTTACCCTAAACCTTACCCTTACCCTAAACCTAAGCCTAACCCTAACCCTAAACCTATCCCTAACCCTAATTCTAACCTTACCCTTACCATAACCCGAACAATAAACCTAACCCTAACCCTTACCCTTACGCTCACCCTAAACCTACCCTTCACCATAACCCTAACCCTAACCCTAACCTTAACCCTAACCCTTATCCTTACACTAACCCTAACCCTAAACCTAACCCTAACCCTAAACTTAACCCTTACCCTTACCATAAAACTAAACCTAAACCTAACCCTTACACTTAACCTAACCCTAACCCTAACCCTAAACCTAACCTTAACCGTAACCTTATCCCTAACCCTAACCCTTACCCTTACCATAACCCTAAACCTAACCCTAACATTTACACTTAGCCTAATCCTAACCCCAACCCTAAACCTAACCCTAACCCTAACCCTAACCCTTACCCTAACCCTAACTCTTACGCTAACCATAACGTAAACCCCAACACTAAACCTAACCCTAACCCTAACTCTAACCCTACCCCTTACCCTAACCCAAACCCTAAACCTAAAGCTAAACCTAACCGTAACACATACCCTTACCATAAACCCAACGTTAACCCTAACACTAAACCTAACACTAACCCTAACCCTAACCATAACCATAACCCTAAACCTAACCCTAACCCTAACCCTAACCCTTACCCTAACCCTAACCTTAACGTCAACACTAAACCTAAACGTAACCCTAAACCTAACCCATACCCTAAAACAAACACTAAAACTTACCCTAACCCCAAACCTAACCCTAACCCTTACCATAACCCTAACCCTAATCCTAACTCTAACCCTTACCCTAACCCTAACCCTAACCCTAACCCTAACCCTAACCCTAAACTTAACCCTAACCCTTACCCTTACCCTAACCCTAACCCTAACCCTAACCCTAAACCTAACCCTAACACTAAACCTAACCCTAACCCTTACCCTTAACCTAACCCTTACCCTAAACCTAACCCTAACCCTTACCCTTACCCAACACTAACAATCACCTTAACCATAAACCTAGCTCTAAACCTAACCTTAACCCTAACCCTTATCCTTTCCCTAACCCTAAACCTAACCCTAACCCTAACCCTAACAATAACCCATACCCTAACCCTAACCCTAACCTAAACCTTACTCTTACCCTAACCCTAACCCTAACACGAACACCTATCCTAACCCTAACCCTAACCCTAACCCTTAACCTAACCCTAACACTAACCCTAACCCCCAAAGCTAACCCTTACCCTAACCTTAACCCTAACCCTAACCCCTAACCCTAACCTTAGCCCTAACACTAACCCCTAACCCTAACACTGCCCTAACCCTTACCCTTTTCCTAACCCTAACACTAACCCTAACCCTAACCCTTACCCTAACACTAAACCTATCCCAAACCCTTACCCTTACCCTAAACCTAAACCTAACCCTAAAACTAACCCTTACCCTTACCTTAACCCTAACCCTAACCCTAAACCTTACCCGTACCCTAAACCTAACCCTAACCCTTACCCTAAACCTAACCTTAACCCTAACCCTAACCCTAAAACTTACCCTTACCTTTACCCTAACCCTTACCCCTACCCTTACCCTTACCCTAATGCTAAACCTAACCCTTACCCTAACTCTAAACTTAACACATACCCTTACCCTAACCCTAACCCTAACCGTAACCCAAAAACTAACCCTAACCCTAACCCTAATCCTAACCTAACCCTTACCCTTACCCTAACCCTAACC
>JANJXV010000181.1:435000-437500 GCA_024803745.1 Megascapheus bottae | reverse complement strand
ACCCTTACCCTAACCCTCACCCTAACCCTAAACCTAAACCTAACCCTAACCCTAAACCTAAACCAAACAATAACCCTAACCCTAACCATTACCCTAACCCTAACCCTACCCCTAACCCTACCCCTAACGCTTACCCTAACCCTAACCCTAACCCTAAACCTTATCCTAACACTATCCCTAACCCTAACCCTAACCCTAACCTTAACCTTACCCTAACACTAACCCTAACCCCTAACCCTAACCCATACCCTAACGCTATCCCTAAACCTAACCCTAACCCTTACCCTAACCCTAACCGTAACCCTTACCGTAAGCCTAACACTAACTCGAACCCTAACCCTAACCCTTACCCTAACCATAATCTTAACCCTAAACCAACCCTAGCCCTAAACCTAACCTTAACCCTAACCCTTATCCTTTTCCTGACCCTTACCCTAACCCTAACCCTAAACCTAAACCTAACCTTAACCCTAACCCTTATCCTTTCCCTAACCCCAACCCTAACCCTAACCCTAAATCTAAGCTTAACCCTAAACCGAACCCTTACCCTTACCCTAAACCTAACCCTAAACCTAACCCTAACCCTTACCCTTATCGTAACCCTAACCCTAAACCTAACCCTAACCTTAACACTAAACATTACCCTTATCCTAAAACTAACCCTAACCCTAACCCTAAACATAACCCTAAACCTAACCCTTACCCTAACCATAACCCTAACCCTAACCTAACCCTTACACTTACCCTAATCCTAACCCTAACCTTAACCCTAAACCTAACCCTAACCCTAACCTTTACCCTTACCCTAACACTAACACTAACCTTAATGCTAACCCTAAACCTAAATCTAAACCTAACCCTAACCTCAACCCTAAACCTAACCCTAACCCTAACCCTAACCCTTACCCTAACCCTAACCCTACCCATAACCCTTACCCTTTCGCTAACCCTAACCCTAACTGTAACAATAAACCTTACCCTTAACCTATCCATAACCCTAAACCTAACCCTAACCCTAAAACTAGCCCTAACCCTAACCCTAACCTTAACCCTAACCCTAACACTTACCCTAACCCTAAACCTAAACTTAAACCTCACCCTATGCCTAAACCTAACACTAACCCTAATCCTAAACTTAACCCTCACCCTAACCCTAACCCTAAGCCTTACCCTTACCCTAAACCTAACCCTAACCCTAACCCTTACCCTTACCCTATCCCTAAACCTAACCCTAACCCCAAACCTAAACCTAACCCTAAACCTAACCCTAACCCTTACCCTAACCCTAACCCTTACCCTAACCATAACGTTAACCCCAACAGTAAACCTAACCCTAACCCTAACCCTAACCCTAACCCTTACCCTAACCAAACTCTAAACCTAACCCTAAACCTAACCGTAACACATACCCTTACCCTAACCCTTACTTTAACCCCAACACTAAACCCTACCCTAACCCTAACCATAACCCTAACCCTAAACCTAACCCTAACCCTCACCCTAACCCTTCCCCTAACCCTAACCTTAATGTCAACACTAATCCTAAACCTAACCCTAAACCTAACCCTTACTCTTACCCTAAACCAAACACTAAACTTTACCCTAACCCTAACCCTAACCCTAACACTTACTCCTAACCTAACCCTTACCGTAACACTAAGCCTTACCATAACTGTAACCCTAACACTAACCCTAACCCTAACCTTAACCCTTACCCTTACATTAACACTAACCGTAAACCTAACCCTTAAACTTACCCTAACCCTAACACTAATCCTAAACCTAAACTTAACCCTAAACCTAACCCTAACCCTAACCCTTACCCTAACCCTAACCCTAAACCTAAACCTAACAATAACCCTAACTCTAACCCTTACCCTAACCCTAACCCTAACCCTAACCCTACCCCTAACGCTTACCATAACCCTAACGCTAACCCTAACCCTTATCCTAACACTATCCCTAACACTAACCCTAGCCCTAACCTTAACCTTACCCTAACACTAACCCTAACCCCTAACCCTAACCCATACCCTAACCCTATCCCTAACCCTAACCCTAACCCTTACCCTAACCCACCCTAACCCTAACCCTTACCCTAACCCTAACACTAACCCGAACCCTAACCCTAACCCTTACCCTAGTCTTAACCCTAACCCTAACCCTAGCCCTAAACCTAACCTTAACCCTAACCCTTATCCTTTGCCTAACCCTAACCCTAACCCTAAACCTAAACCTAACCTTAACCCTAACCCTTATCCTTTCCCTAACCTCAAACCTAACCCTAACCCTAAATCTAATCTTCACCCTAAACCGAACCCGTACCCTTAATCTAAACCTTACCATTACCCTAAACCTAAGCCTAACCCTAACCCTAAACCTAACCCTAATTCTAACCTTACCCTTACCATAACCCGAGCAATAAACCTAACCCTAACCCTTACTCTTACGCTCACCCTAAACCTAACCTTCACCATAATCCTAACCCTAACCCTAACCT
>JANJXV010000181.1:427500-432500 GCA_024803745.1 Megascapheus bottae | reverse complement strand
CTAACCCTAACCCTAAACCTAACCCTAACCTTAACCCTAACCATTACCCTAACCCTAACCCTAATCCTAACCCTAGCCCTTACCCTTACCCTAACCCTAACCCTAAACCTGAACATAACCCTTACCCTAAACTTAACGCTAACCCGTACCTTTACCCTAAACCTAACCCTAACCCTAAGAGTAAACCTAACCCTAACCCTAACTCTAACCCTTACCCTTACCATAACCCTAACAATAAAACTAACCCCAACCCTTACCCTTACGCTCACCCTAAACCTAAACTTAACCCTAACCCTAACCCTAACCTTGACTCTAACCCTTATCCTTACCCTACCCTAACCCTGAACCTAACACTAACCCTAAACCTAACCCTTACCCTTATCATAACCCTAAACCTAACCCTAAGCCTTCACTTACTCTAACCCTAACCCTAACCGTAAACCTAACCTTAACCGTAACCCTATCCCTAACCCTAACCTTTACCCTTACCATAACCCTAAACCTAACCCTAACCCTTAAACTTGCCCTAAACCAAACCCTAACCCTAAACCTAACCTTAACCTTAACCCTTACCCTAACCCTCACCCTAACCCTAAACCTAAACCTAACCCTAACCCTAAACCTAAACCAAACAATAACCCTAACCCTAACCATTACCCTAACCCTAACCCTACCCCTAACCCTACCCCTAACGCTTACCCTAACCCTAACCCTAACCCTAAACCTTATCCTAACACTATCCCTAACCCTAACCCTAACCCTAACCTTAACCTTACCCTAACACTAACCCTAACCCCTAACCCTAACCCATACCCTAACGCTATCCCTAAACCTAACCCTAACCCTTACCCTAACCCTAACCGTAACCCTTACCGTAAGCCTAACACTAACTCGAACCCTAACCCTAACCCTTACCCTAACCATAATCTTAACCCTAAACCAACCCTAGCCCTAAACCTAACCTTAACCCTAACCCTTATCCTTTTCCTGACCCTTACCCTAACCCTAACCCTAAACCTAAACCTAACCTTAACCCTAACCCTTATCCTTTCCCTAACCCCAACCCTAACCCTAACCCTAAATCTAAGCTTAACCCTAAACCGAACCCTTACCCTTACCCTAAACCTAACCCTAAACCTAACCCTAACCCTTACCCTTATCGTAACCCTAACCCTAAACCTAACCCTAACCTTAACACTAAACATTACCCTTATCCTAAAACTAACCCTAACCCTAACCCTAAACATAACCCTAAACCTAACCCTTACCCTAACCATAACCCTAACCCTAACCTAACCCTTACACTTACCCTAATCCTAACCCTAACCTTAACCCTAAACCTAACCCTAACCCTAACCTTTACCCTTACCCTAACACTAACACTAACCTTAATGCTAACCCTAAACCTAAATCTAAACCTAACCCTAACCTCAACCCTAAACCTAACCCTAACCCTAACCCTAACCCTTACCCTAACCCTAACCCTACCCATAACCCTTACCCTTTCGCTAACCCTAACCCTAACTGTAACAATAAACCTTACCCTTAACCTATCCATAACCCTAAACCTAACCCTAACCCTAAAACTAGCCCTAACCCTAACCCTAACCTTAACCCTAACCCTAACACTTACCCTAACCCTAAACCTAAACTTAAACCTCACCCTATGCCTAAACCTAACACTAACCCTAATCCTAAACTTAACCCTCACCCTAACCCTAACCCTAAGCCTTACCCTTACCCTAAACCTAACCCTAACCCTAACCCTTACCCTTACCCTATCCCTAAACCTAACCCTAACCCCAAACCTAAACCTAACCCTAAACCTAACCCTAACCCTTACCCTAACCCTAACCCTTACCCTAACCATAACGTTAACCCCAACAGTAAACCTAACCCTAACCCTAACCCTAACCCTAACCCTTACCCTAACCAAACTCTAAACCTAACCCTAAACCTAACCGTAACACATACCCTTACCCTAACCCTTACTTTAACCCCAACACTAAACCCTACCCTAACCCTAACCATAACCCTAACCCTAAACCTAACCCTAACCCTCACCCTAACCCTTCCCCTAACCCTAACCTTAATGTCAACACTAATCCTAAACCTAACCCTAAACCTAACCCTTACTCTTACCCTAAACCAAACACTAAACTTTACCCTAACCCTAACCCTAACCCTAACACTTACTCCTAACCTAACCCTTACCGTAACACTAAGCCTTACCATAACTGTAACCCTAACACTAACCCTAACCCTAACCTTAACCCTTACCCTTACATTAACACTAACCGTAAACCTAACCCTTAAACTTACCCTAACCCTAATCCTAACCCTTACCGTAACCTAACCCTAAATCTAACCCTTACCATAAACCTAACCCTAATCCTAACTCTAACCCTTACCCTAACCCTAACCCTAACCCTAACCCTAAACCTAACCCTAACCCTAACCCTTACCCTTACCCAACACTAACAATCACCTTAACCCTAAACCTAGCTCTAAACCTACCCTTAACCCTAACCCTTATCCTTTCCCTAACCCTAACCCTAAGCCTAACCCTAAACCTAACCCTTACCCTAACCCTAACAATAACTCGTACCCTAACCCTAACCCTAACCTAAACCTTACTCTTACCCTAACCCTAACCCTAACCCTAACACCTATCCTAACCCTAACACTAACATTAGAACTAACCCTTAACCTAACCCTAACACTAACCCTAACCCCCAATCCTAACCCTTACACTAACCTTAAACCTAACCCTAAACCCTAACCCTATCCCCAACCCTAACCCCTCACCCTAACACTGCCGTAACCCTTACCCATTTCCTAACCCTAATGCTAACCCTAACCCTAACCCTTACCCTAACCCTAAACCTATCCCTAACCCTTACCCTTACCCTAAACCTAAACATAAACGTAACCCTAACCCTAACCTTGTCCCTAACCCTATCCCTTACCCTTACCTAACCCTACCCTAAACCTAACCCTAACCCTAAACCTAACCCTTATCCTAACCCTACGATAACGCTAACACTAACACTTACCCTTACCCTTACCCTAACCCTAACCCTAACCATAACCATAACCCTTACCCTAACCCTAAACCTAACCCTAAACTTTACCCTAACCCTAACCCTAACCCTAACACTTACCCTAACCCTAACCCTTACCCTTAACCTAACCCTAAACCTAAACTTTTCCCTAACCCTAACCATAAACATAACCCTTCCCCTAACCCTAAACCTAACCCCTAACCCTAACCCTTACCCTAACCCTAACCCTTACTCTTAACCTATTACTAAACCTAACCCTAAACTTTACCATAACACTAACCCTAACACTAACACTTACCCTAAACCTAAACCTAACCCCTAAGTCTAACCCTTACCGTAACCCTAACCCTAACCCTAAGCCTTACCCTTAACCTAATCCTAAACCTAACACTAACCCTAACCTTAACCCTTAACCTAACCCTAACCCTTCCCCTTCCCCTAACCCTAACCCTAAACCTAACACTAACCCTAACACTAACCCTAACCCTAACCCTTACACTAACCCTAACCCTAACCCTAACCCTTAGCTTTATCCTAACCCTAACACTAATCCTAACACTTATCCTTACCCTAACACCTAGCCTAAGCCTAATCCTAACCCTAACCCTTGCACTAACTCTACCCCTAACCCTAACCCTTACACTTACCCTAACCCTAAACCTAACCCTAACCCTAACCCTAAACCTAACCCTTACCCTAACCCTAACCCTAACCCCTAACCCTAACCCTAACCCTAACACTTATCCTTACCCTAACACCTACCCTAAGCCTAACCCTAACCCTTACCCTAACTCTAACCCTAACCCTAACCCTTACACTTACCCAACCCTAAACCTAACTCTAACCCTAACTTACCCTAACCCTTATTCTTACCCTTACCCTAACCCAAACCCTAACCCTAACCCTAAACCTTACACTTACCCTAAATCTAACCCTAACCCTTACCCTAAACCTAACCCTAATCCTAACCCTAACCCTTACCCTAACCTTAACCCTAACCCTAACCCTAACCCTTAGCCTTACCCTAACGCTAACCCTAACACTAAGCCTAACCCTAACAATAACCCTAACCCTAGCACATACCCTTACCCTAACCATAACCCTAACCCTAACCGTAACCCTAAAAATAACCCTAATCCTAACCCTAACACTAAACCTTACCCTAACCCTAACCCTAATCCTAACCCTTACCCTTACCCTAACCCTAAACCTAAACTTAAAACCCAACCCTAAAACTGAACCTAACCCTAACCCTAACCCTTACCCTTAATCTTACCCTAACCCTAACCCTAAACCTGACCCTAACATTAACCCTAACCATTACCCTTACCCTAACCCTAATCCTAACCCTAGCCATTACCCTTACCCTAACCCTAAACCTAAACCTAAACCTGACCCTAACCCTAACCCTAAACTTAACCCTAACCCTTGCCCTTACCCTAAACCTAAGCCTAACCCTAACCCTAACCCTAACCCTAAATCTAACCCTAACTCTAACCCTTACCCTTACCATAACCCTAACAATAAACCTAACCCTAACCCTTACCCTTACGCTCACCCTAAAGCTAAACTTAACCCTAAACCTAACCTTAACCCTAACCTTAACCCTAAACCTTATCCTTACCCTAACCCTAACCCTAAACCTAACCCTTACCCTTACCATAACCCTAAACCTAACCCTAACCCTTACACTTACCCTAACCCTAACCCTAACCCTAAACCTAACCTTAACCATAACCCTTACCCTACCCTAACTCTAACCCTAACCCTAACCCTAACCCCAACCCTACCCCTTACCCTAACCCCAACCCTAACCCTAACCCTAACCATAACCCTAACCCTTAACCTTTCCCTAACCCTAACCCTAACCCTAACCCTAACCCTAAACCTAACCCTAATCCTACCCCTAACCTTAACATCTAACCCTAAACCTAA
>JANJXV010000181.1:400000-422500 GCA_024803745.1 Megascapheus bottae | reverse complement strand
TAAACCTTACCCTAACCCTAACCCTAATCCTAACCCTTACCCTTACCCTAACCCTAAACCTAAACTTAAAACCCAACCCTAAAACTGAACCTAACCGTAACCCAAACCCTTACCCTTAATCTTACCCTAACCCTAACCCTAAACCTGACCCTAACCTTAACCCTAACCATTACCCTTACCCTAACCCTAATCCTAACCCTAGCCCTTACCCTTACCCTAAAACCTAAACCTAAACCTAAACCTGACCCTAACCTTAACCCTAAACTTAACCCTAACCCTTGCCCTTACCCTAAACCTAAGCCTAACCCTAACCCTAACCCTAAACCTAACCCTAACTCTAACCCTTACCCTTACCATAACCCTAACAATAAACCTAACCCTAACCCTTACCCTTACACTCACCCTAAAGCTAAACTTAACCCTAAACCTAACCCTAACCCTAACCTTAACCCTAAACATTATCCTTACCCTAACCCTAACCCTAAACCTAAACCTACACCTAAACCTAACCCTTACCCTTACCATAACCTTAAACCTAACCCTAACCCTTACACTTACCCTAACCCTAACCCTAACCCTAAACCTAACCTTAACCGTAACCCTTACCCTAACTTAACTCTAACCCTAAGCCTAACCCTAACCCTAACACTTACCCTAACCCTAAACTTAACCATAACACTAACCCTAAGCCTAACCCTTACCCTAAACCTAACCCTAAACCTAACCGGAAACCTAACCCTATCCCTAACCCTAACTCTTATCCTTATTCTGACCCTAAGTCTAAACCTAACACTAACCCTAACCCTTAACCCTAACCCTAACCCTAACCCTAACCCCAACCCTACCCCTTACCCTAACCCCAACCCTAACCCTAACCCTAACCATAATCCTAACCCTTAACCTTTCCCTAACCCTAACCCTAACCCTAACCCTAAACCTAACCCTAATCCTAACCCTATCCTTAACATCTAACCCTAAATCTAACCTTAACCCTAATATTTACCCTCAACCAAACCCTAACCCTATCCCTAACCCTAACACTTACCCTAACCTTAAACGTAACTCTAACCCATAACCTTACGCTAATCCTAACCCTAACCCTAACCCTTACCCTAACACTTACCCTAAACCTAACCCTAACCCTAACACTTACACTTTCCCTAACCCTAACCCTAACCCTAACACTTACCTTAACCCTAACCCTAACCCTAAGCCTAAACCTAACTCTTATCCTTACCCTAAACCTAACACTAAATCTAACACTAACCCTAACGCCTAACCCTAACCCTAACCCTAACCGTAACCCTAACCCTTACCCTAACCCACACCGTAAAACCAATCCTTACCCTAAAGCTAACCCTTAACCTTTCCCTAACGCTAACACTAACCCTAACCCTTACCCTTACCATAACCCTAACCCTAACCCTACCCCTAACCCTAACACTTACCCTCACCCTAACCCTAACCCTAACACTTACCCTTACCGTAACCCTAACCCTAATCTTAACCCCAACCCTAAACCTAACCCTAACCCTAATCCTAACCCTTAGCCTAACCCTAACCCAAACCCTAACCGTAACCTTAACCCTAACCCTAAACCTAAACTTAACCCTAACCTTAACCCTAACACCAAAACCTAAGCCTAACCCTAACCCTTACCCTTACCCTAAACCTAAAACTAACCCTAGCCCTAACCCTAAACCTAACACTTACCCTCACCCTAACCCTAACCCTAAACCTTATCTGTACCCTAACCCTAACCCTAATCTTAACCCCAACCCTAAACCTAACCCTAACCCTAATCCTAACCCTTACCCTAACCCTAACCCTAACCTTAACCCCAACCCTTACCCTAACCCCAATCCTAATACTTATCCTTACCCAATCCCTAACCCTAACCCCAAACCTTACCCTAACACCAACCCTAAACCTAACCCTTACCCTAACCCTAACCCTAACCCTAACCCTTACCCTTACCCTAACCCTAACCCTAACTCTAACCCTAAGTCTAAACCTAACCTTAACCCTTACCCTAAACCTAAAACAAACCTTTCACTAACCCTAACATCAAACTTAACCCTAACCCTAACCCTAACCCTAACCCTTACCCTTACCCTAACCCTAACCTTAACCACAACACTAAATCTAACCCTAAACCAAACCCTAACCCAAAACCTTACCCTTACCCTAAACCTAACCCTAACTGTAACCCTTACCCTAACCCTAACCTTAACCACAACACTAAATCTAACCCTAAACCTACCCCTAACCCTTACCCTTATCCTCACCGTAAACCTAAAACTAACCGTAACCCTAACCCTAACCCTAACCCTTACCCTAACTCTAACCCCAATCCTAACCCTAAACCTTACCCTTACCCTAACCCTAACATTACCCCTAAACCTAAACCTAACCCTAAACCTAACAATAACCCTAACCCTAAACCTAACCCTACCACTTACCCTAAAGCTAACCTTAAACCTAACCCTAACCCTAACCCTAATACTAACCCTAACCCTAACCTTAACCCTCACCCTAACCCTAACCCTAACACTTACCCTTACCCTAACCTAACCCTAACCCTTACCCTTACCCTAACCCTAAACCTAACCCTAACCCCAAACCTAAACCTAACCCTAAGCGTAATCCTAACCCTTACCCTAACCCTAACCCTTACCCTAACCCTAACGTTAACCCCAACACTAAACCTAACCCTAACCCTAACCCTAACCCTAACCCTAACCCTTACCCTTACCCTACCCAATCCCTAAACCTAACCCTAATCCTAACCCTAACACATACCCTTACCCTAAACCTAACCCTAACCCTAACGTTAACACCAACACTAAACCTAACCCTAACCCTAACCCTAACCCTAAACCTAACCCTAACCCTAACCCTAACCCTAAACCTTACCCTAACCCTAACCTTAACCCCAACACTAAACCTAACCCTAACCCTAACCCTAACCCTAATCTTATCACTAACCCTTACCCTTACCCTAACCCTAAACCTAACCCTAACCCTAACCCTAACCCTAAACCTAACCCTAACCCTTACCCTAACCCTAATCCTAACCCTAACCTAACCATTACACTTACCCTAATCCTAACCCTAACCTTAGCCCTATCCCTAAACCTAACCCTGATCCTTACCCTTACCCTAACCCTAACACTAACCTTAATGCTAACCCTAACCCTAACCCTAACCCTTACCCTAACATTAACAATAACCCTGATCCTTACCTTAACCCTAACCCTTACCCTTTCCCTAAACCTAACCCTACGTGTAACATTAAACCTTACCCTTAACCTAACCCTAAGCCTAAAACTAACACTAACCCTAACCCTAAACCTAACCCTAACCCTTACCCTAAACCTAACCTTAAACCTAACCCTAACCCTAACCCTAATACTAACCCTAACGCTAACCTTAACACTCACCCTAACCCTAACCCTAACCCTTACCCTTACCCTAACCTAACCCTAACCCTTACCCTTACCCTAACCCTAAACCTAACCCTAACCCCAAACCTACCTAACCCTATGCCTAATCCTAACCCTTACCCTAACCCTAACCCTTATCCTAACCCTAACCCTGACCCTAAACCTAACCCTAAACCTAACCCTAACCCTTACCCGAACCCTAATCCTAACCCTAACCTAACCCTTACACTTACCCTAATCCTAACACTAACCTTAGCCCTACCCCTAAACGTAACCCTAACCCTTACCCTTACCCTAACGCTAACACTAACCTTAATGCTAACCATAACCCTTACCCTAACACTAACACTAACCCTGATCCTTACCCTAAACCTAACCCTTACCATTAAGCTAACCCTAAGCCTAAACCTAACCCTAACCCTAACCTTAACCCTATCCCTAACCCTAAACCTAACCCTACCCCTTACCTAAACCTAACCTTAAACCTAACCGTAACCCTAACCCTAACCCTAACCCTAACCTTAAACCTCACCCTAACCCTAACCCTTACTCTTACCCTGACCCTAACCTAACTCTAACCCTTACCCTTACCCTAACCCTAAACCTAACCCTAACCCCAAACCTAAACCTAACCCTAACTCTAAACCTAACCCTTACCCTAACCCTAACCCTTACTCTAACCCTAACGTTAACCCCAACACTAACCCTAACCCTAACCCTTACCCTTACCCCACCCAAACCCTAAACCTAACCCTAATCCTAACCCTAACACATACCCCTACCCTAACCCTAACCCTAACCCTAACGTTAACACCAACACTAAACCTAATCCTAACCTTAACCCTAACCTTAAACCTAACCCTAACCCTAACCCTAAACCTAACCCTTACCCTAAACCTCACCTAAACCCCAACAATAAAACTAACCATAACCCTAAATCTAACCCTTAACCTTACCCTAAACCAAACACTAAAACTTACCCTAACCCTAACCCTAACCCTAACTCTTACTCTTAACCTAACCCTAACCCTAACACTAACCCTTACAATAACCCTAACCCTAACACTAACCCTAACCCTTACCCTAACCCTAACCTTAACACCTAAACTTTACCCTAACCCTAACCCTAACCCTAACCATAACCCTAAACCTAACCCTTACCCTTACACTAACGCTAACCATAAACCTAAGCCTTAACCTTACCCTAACCCTAATCCTAACCCTTACCCTAAACCTAACCCTAACACTAAACCTAACCCTAACCCTAAACCTAACCCTTACCCTAACCCTCACCAAAACCCCAACAATAAAACTAACCCTAACCCTAAATCTAACCCTTACCCTTACCCTAAACCAAACACTAAACCTTACCCTAACCCTAACCCTAACCCTAACTCTTACCCTTAACCTAACCCTAATCCTAACACTAACCCTTACAATAACCCTAAACCTAACACTAACCCTAATCCTTACCCTAACCCTAACCTTAACACCTAACCTTTACCCTAACCCTAACCCTAACCCTAACCCTAAACCTAACCGTTACCCTTACACTAACGCTAACCATAAACCTAACCCTTAACCTTACCCTAACCCTAATCCTAACCCTTACCCTAACCCTAACCCTAACCCTAAACCTAACCCTAACCCTTACCCTAACCCTAACCCTAATCCTAACTCTAACCCTTACACTTACCCTAACCCTAACCCTAACCCTAACCTTAACCCTAACCTTACCCTAACCCTAACACGAACCCTAACCCTAAACCTAACCCTAACCACAACCCTACCCTTAACCTAACCCTTAATCTAAACCTAACCCTAACCCTTACCCTTACCCAACCCTAACAATCACCTTAACCCTAAACCTAGCTCTAAAGCTAACCTTAACCCTAAACCTTAACCTTTCCCTAACCCTAACCCTAACCATAACCCTAAACCTAAACCTAACCCTAACCCTAACCTAACCATTACCCTTACCCTAACCCTAACCCTAAACCTAACCCTAACACCTATCCTAACCCTTACCCTAACCTTAACCCTAACCTAAACCCTAACCCTAACACTGCCCTAAACCTTACCCTTTACCTAACACTAACGCTAATCCTAACCCTAACGCTTACCCTAACACTAACCCTATCCCTAAACCTAACCCTTACCCTAAACCTAACCCTAACCCTAACCCTAACCCTTACCCATACCTTAACCCTAACCCTTACCCTTACCCTAATGCTAAACCTAACCCTTACCCTAACTCTAAACTTAACACATACCATTACCCTAACCCTAACCCTAAACCTAACCGTAATCCTAAACCTAACACTAACCCTACCCCTAACCCTAACCGTTACCCCAACCCTAACCTTGACCCCAACACTAAACCTAACCCTAACTCTAACCCTTACCATATCCCTATCCCTAACCCTAACCCCAACGCTTATCGTAAAACCAACCCTAACCCTAACCCTTACCCTAACCCTAACCCTAACCCCTAACCCTTACACTAACCCTAACACTAACACTAACCCTAACCCTTACCCTAACCCTAAACCTAAATCTAACCCTAACCCTAACCTTAACCCTTACCCTAAACCTAATCCTAAACCTTACACTAACCCTAACCTCAAACTTAACCCTAATCCTAACCCTTACACTTACCCTAAACCTAACCCTAAACCTAACCCTAACCCTAAACCTAACCCTAACCCTTACCGTTACCCTAACCCTAACAATTACCCTTACCCTAAACCTAACCCTAACCCTAAACCTATAAATAACCCTAACCCTAACCCTTTCCCTAAACCTAAACCTAATCCTACCCCTAACCCTTACCATAACCCTAATCCTAACCCTAACCCTTTTCCTAATAATATCCCTAACCCTAAGCCTAACCCTAACCCTTAACCTAAACCCTAACACTAACCCTAACCCTTAACCCTAACCCATACCCTAACCCTATCCCTAACCCTAACAATAACTATTACCCTAACCCTAACCCAAACCCCAAACCTTACACTAACCCTAACACTAACCATAACCCTAACCCTTACCCTAACCCTAACCCTAATCGTAACCATAAACCTTACCCTTACCCTAACCCTAACCCTAATCTTAACACTACCCCTATCCCTAAATCTAATCTTAACCCTAACCCTTATCCTTTCCCTAACCCTAACCCTAAACCTAAGCTTAACCCTAAACCTAACCCTTACCCTTACCCTAACCCTAACCCTAAACCTAAACCCAAACTTTACCCTTATCGTAACCCTAACCCTAACCCTAACCCTAACCTTAACACTAACCATTACCCTTACACTAACCATAACCATAACCCTATCCCTAACCCTAACCCTAAACCTAACCCTAAACCTAACCGAACCTTAACTCTAACCCTAACCCTTACCCTTACCCTAACCCTAACCCTAACCCTAAACCTAACAATAACCCTAACCCTAACCCTTTCCCTAACCCTAACCCTAACCCTACGCCTAACCCTTAACCTGACCGTAATCCTAACCATAACCCTTATCCTAATAATATTCCTAACCCTAAGCCTAACCCTAACCCTTAACCTAACCCTAAACCTAACCCTAACCCTTCCCCTAACCCTAACCTTAACACTAACCCTTATCCTTACCATAACCACAAGCCTAACCCTTAACCTAACTCTAACCCCAATCCTAACCCTAAACCTTACCCTTACCCTAACCCTAACCCTACCCCTAAACCTAAACCTAACCCTAACCCTAACCTTAACCCTAACCCTTACCCTAACCCTAACCCTAACCCTAACCCTAACCCTAAACCTAACAATAACCCTAACCCTAACCCTTTCCCTAACCCTAACCCTTACCCTACGCCTAACCCTTACCCTGACCGTAATCCTAACCATAACCCTTATCCTAATAATATTCCTAACCCTAAGCCTAACCCTAACCCTTAACCTAACCCTAACACTAACCCTAACCCTTAACCCTAAACCATACCGTAAACCTATCCCTAACCCTATCCCTAACCCTAACCCTAACCCTTACACTAACCCTAACCCTAACCCTACCCTAAACCCTTACCCTAACCCTAACACTAAACCTACCCTAACCCTAACCCTTACCCTAAACCTAACCCTAATCATAACCATAACCCTTACCCTTACCCTAACCCTAACATTAACCTTAACACTACCCCTAAACCTAAACCTAACCTTAACCCTAACCCTTACCCTAAACCTAAACCTAAGCTTAACCCTAAACCTAACCCTTACCCTTACCCTAAACCTAACCCTGAATCTAACCCCAACCCTTACCCTTATCGTAACCCTAACCCTAACCCTAACCCTAACTTTAACACTAACCCTTACTCTTACCCTAACCCTAACCCTAACCCTAACCCTAAACCTAAACCTAAACCTAAACTTAACCCTAACCCTTACCCTAACCCTAATCCTAACCCTAACCTAACCTTACACTTACCCTAATCCTAACTCTAACATTAGCCCTACCCCTAACCCTAACCCTAACCCTTACCCTTACCCTAACACTAACACTATCCTTAATGCTAACCCTAACCCTAACCCTAACCCTTACCCTAACACTAACACTAACCCTGATCCTTATCCTAACCCTAACCCTTACCCTTAACCTAACCCTAAGCCTAAACCTAACCCTAACCCTAACCCTAACATTAACCCTAACCCTAACCCTACCCCTTACCCTAAACCTAACCTTAAACCTAACCCTAACCCTAACCCTAACACTAACCCTAACCCTAAACTTAACCCTCAACCTAACCCTAACGCTAATCCTTACCCTTACCCTAACCTAACCCTTACCCTAACCCTTACCCTAACCCTTACCCTAACCCTAAACCTAACCCTAACCCCAAACCTAAACCTGACCCTAACCCTAATCCTAACCCTTACCCTAACCCTAACCCTTACCCTAACCCTAAAACTAAACCTAACCCTAACCCTAAACCTAACCCTAACCCTTACTCTTACCCTACCCAAACCCTAAACCTAACCCTAATCCTAACCCTAACATAGACCCTTACCCTAACCCTAAACCTAACCCTAACCCTAACCCTAAACCTTACCCTAACCCTAACCTTAACCCCAACACTAAACCTAACCCTAACCCTAACACTAACACTTACCCTTACCCTAAACCAAACACTAAACCTTACCCTAACCCTAACCCTAACCCTAACCTTAACACTAACCCTTACCCTTACACTAACCATAACCATAACCCTATCCCTAACCCTAACCCTAAACCTAACCCTAAACCTAACCGAACCTTAACTCTAACCCTAACCCTTACCCTAACCCTAACCCTAACCCTAAACCTAACAATAACCCTAACCCTAACCCTTTCCCTAACCCTAACCCTAACCCTACGCCTAACCCTTACCCTGACCGTAATCCTAACCATAACCCTTATCCTAATAATATTCCTAACCCTAAGCCTAACCCTAACCCTTAACCTAACCCTAAACCTAACCCTAACCCTTCCCCTAACCCTAACCTTAACACTAACCCTTATCCTTACCCTAACCATAAGCCTAACCCTTAACCTAACTCTAACCCCAATCCTAACCCTAAACTTTACCCTTACCCTAACCCTAACCCTACCCCTAAACCTAAACCTAACCCTAACCCTAACCTTAACCCTAACCCTTACCCTAACCCTAACCCTAACCCTAACCCTAACCCTAAACCTAACAATAACCCTAACCCTAACCCTTTCCCTAACCCTAACCCTTACCCTACGCCTAACCCTTACCCTGACCGTAATCCTAACCATAACCCTTATCCTAATAATATTCCTAACCCTAAGCCTAACCCTAACCCTTAACGTAACCCTAACACTAACCCTAACCCTTAACCCTAAACCATACCGTAAACCTATCCCTAAACCTATCCCTAACCCTAACCCTAACCCTTACACTAACCCTAACCCTAACCCTACCCCAAACCCTTACCCTAACCCTAACACTAACCCTACCCTAACCCTAACCCTTACCCTAAACCTAACCCTAATCATAACCATAACCCTTACCCTTACCCTAACCCTAACCCTAACCTTAACACTACCCCTAAACCTAAACCTAACCTTAACCCTAACCCTTACCCTAACCCTAAACCTAAGCTTAACCCTAAACCTAACCCTTACCCTTACCCTAAACCTAACCCTGAATCTAACCCCAACCCTTACCCTTATCGTAACCCTAACCCTAACCCTAACCCTAACTTTAACACTAACCCTTACTCTTACCCTAACCCTAACCCTAACCCTAACCCTAACCCTAAACCTAAACCTAAACTTAACCCTAACCCTTACCCTAACCCTAATCCTAACCCTAACCTAACCCTTACACTTACCCTAATCCTAACTCTAACATTAGCCCTACCCCTAACCCTAACCCTAAACCTTACCCTTACCCTAACACTAACAGTAACCTTAATGCTAACCCTAACCCTAACCCTAACCCTTACCCTAACACTAACACTAACCCTGATCCTTACCCTAAACCTAAACCTTACCCTTAACCTAACCCTAAGCCTAAACCTAACCCTAACCCTAACCCTAACATTAACCCTAACCCTAACCCTACCCCTTACCCTAAACCTAACCTTAAACCTAACCCTAACCCTAACCCTAACACTAACCCTAACCCTAAACTTAACCCTCACCCTTACCCTAACGCTAATCCTTACCCTTACCCTAACCTAACCCTTACCCTAACCCTTACCCTAACCCTTACCCTAACACTAAACCTAACCCTAACCCCAAACCTAAACCTAACCCTAACCCTAATCCTAACCCTTACCCTAACCCTAACCCTTACCCTAACCCTAACGTTAACCCTAAAACTAAACCTAACCCTAACCCTAACCCTAACCCTTACTCTTACCCTACCCAAACCCTAAACCTAACCCTAATCCTAACCCTAACACAGACCCTTACCCTAATCCTAAACCTAACCCTAACCCTAACCCTAAACCTTACCCTAACCCTAACCTTAACCCCAACACTAAACCTAACCCTAACCCTAACACTAACCCTTACCCTTACCCTAAACCAAACACTAAACCTTACCCTAACCCTAACCCTAACCCTAACTCTTACCCTTAATCTAACCCTAACCCTAACACTAACCCTTACAATAACCCTAACCCTAACACTAAACCTAACCCTTACCCTAACCCTAACTTTAACACCTAACCTTTACCCTAACCCTAACCCTAACCCTAACCCTTACCCTTACACTAAACCTAACCTTAAACCTAACCCTTAACCTTACCCTAACCCTAATCCTAAACCTTACCCTAACCCTTACCCTAACCCTAAACCTAAACCTAACCCTAACCCTTACCCTAACCCTAACCCTAATCCTAACTCTAACCCTTACACTTACCCTAACCCTAACCCTAACCCTAAACCTAAACCTAACCCTAACCTTAACCCTAACCCTTACCCTAACCCTAACCCTAATCCTAACCCTAAACCTAACCGTAACCCTAACCCCAACCTTTACCCTTAACCTAACCCTTAACCTAGCACTAACCATAAACCTTACCCTTACCCTAACCTTAACCCTAACTCTAACCCTAAGGCTAACCCTAACCTTAACCCTTACCCTAACCCTAACACTAAACCTTACACTAACCCTAACCTCAAATTAACCCTAACCCTAACCCTAACCCTTACCCTTACCTGAAACCTAACCCTAAACCTAAACCTAACCCTAACCCTTACCCTTACCCTAAACATAACCCTAACCCTAACACTTACCCTTAACCTAAACCTAACCCTAACCCTAACCCTTACCCTAACCCCAAACCTAACCCTAACCCTTACCCTAACCCTAACCATAACACTGACCCTAAGCCTTACCTTAAACCTAACCCTAACCCCTAACCCTAACCCTTACCCTAACCATAACCCTAAACACTAACCCTAACCCTAACCCTAATCCTAACACTAACCCTTACCCTTACCGTAACCCAAAACCTAACCCTAACCCAAAACCTTACCCTTACCCTAAACCTAACACTAACCCTAACCCTTACCCTAACCATAACCTTAACCACAACACTAAATCTTACCCTAAACCTAACCCTAACCCTAACCCTAACCCTTAACCTAACCCTAACCCCAATCCTAACCCTAAACCTTACCCTTACCCTAACCCTAACCCTACCCCTAAACCTAAACCTAACCCTAAACTTAACCCTAACCCTAACCCTTACCATAACCCTAACCCTAAACCTAACACTAAACCTAACCCTAACCCTTTCCCTAGTCCCAAACCTAACCCTACCCCTAACCCTTACCCTAACCCTAATCCTAACCCTAACCCTTATCCTAATACTATCCCTAACCCTAAGCCTAACCCTAACCCTTAACCTAACCCTAACACTAACACTAACCATTAACACTAACCCATACCCTAACCCTATCCCTAACCCTAAACCTAACCCTTACCCTAACCCTAACCCTAACCCTAACCCTTACCCTAATACTAACACTAACCCTTACCCTAAACCTAGCCCTTACCCTAACCCTAGCCCTAACCTTAACACTACCACTAACCCTAAACCTAACCTTAACCCTAACCCTTATCGTTTCCCTAACGCTAACCTAACCCTTACCCTTACCCTAACCGTAACCCTAACACTAACCCTAACCCTTACCCTAACCCTAACGTTAACACCTAAGCTTTACCCTAACCCTAACCCTAACCCTAACCCTAACCCTAACCCTTAGCCTTACACTAAACCTAACCGTAAACCTAACACTTAACCTTACCCTAACCCTAATCCTAACCCTTACCCTAACACTTACCCTAACCCTAACCCTAAACCTAACTGTAACCCTTACCCTAACCCTAACCCTAATCCTAACTGTAACCCTTACACTTACCCTAACACTAACCCTAACACTAAACCTAAACCTAACCCTAACCCTTACCCTAACCCTAACCCTAACCCTAACCCTAAACCTCCCCTAACCCTAACCCCAACCCTTACCCTTAACCTAACCCTTACCCTAACACTAACCCTAAACCTTACCCTTACCCTAACTCTAACCCTAACTCTAACCCTAAGGCTAACCCTAACCTTAACCCTTACCCTAACTCTAACACTAAACCTTACACTAACCCTAACCTCAAATTAACCCTAACCCTAACCCTAACCCTTACCCTTACCTTAAACCTAAACCTAACCCTAATCCTAACCCTAACCCTTACCCTTATCCTAAACATAACCCTAACCCTAACCCTTACCCTTAACCTAAACCTAACCCTAAACCTAACCCTTACCCTAACCCCAAACCTAACCCTAACCCTTACCCTAACCCTAACCATAACACTGACCCTAAGCCTTACCTTAAAACTAACCCTAACCCCTAACCCTAACCTTACCCTAAACATAACCCTAAACACTAATCCTAACCCTAACCCAAACCTAACCCTAACTCTTACCATTACTCTAACCGTAAACCTAACGCTAAACCTAACAATAACCCTTACCCTTGCCCTTACCCTAACCCTAAACCTAAACCTAACCCAAAACCTTACCCTTACCCTAAACCTAACCCTAACCCTAACCCTTACCCTAATCCTAACCTTAACCACGACACTAAATCTTACCCTACCCCTAACCCTTACCCTAACCCTAAACATAACCCTAACCATTATCCTAATACTATCCCCAACCCTAAGCCTAACCCTAACCCTTAACCTAACCCTAACACTAACACTAAACATTAACCCTAACCCATACCCTAACCCTATCCCTAACCTTAACCCTAACCCTTACCCTAACCCTAACCCTAACCCTTACCCTAACTCTAACACTAACCCTTACCCTAAACCTAGCCCTTACCCTAACCCTAACCCTAACCTTAACACTACCCCTAACCCTAAACCTAACCTTAACCCTAACCCTTATCCTTTCCCTAACCCTAACCCTAACCCTAAACCTAAGCTTAACCCTAAACCTAACCCTTACCCTTACCCTAACCCTAACCCTAAACCTAACCCTAACCCTTACCCTTATCGTAACCCTAACCCTAACCCTAACCTTAACACTAACCCTTACCCTTACCCTAACCGTAACCCTAACCCTAACCCTAAACCTAACCCTAAACCTAACCCTAATCCTTACCCTAACCCTAATCCTAACCCTAACCTAACCCTTACACTCACCCTAATCCTAAACCTAACATTAGCCCTACCCCTACCCCTACCCCTAACCCTTACCTTTACCCTAACCCTAACACTAACCTTAATGCTAAACCTAACCCTAACCCTAACCCTTACCCTAACATCAACACTAACCCTGATCCTTACCCTAACCCTAACCCTTACCCTTTCCCTAACCCTAACCCTAACTGTAACACTAAACCTTACCCTTAACCTAATCCTAAGCCTAAAAATAACCCTAACTCTAACCCTAACCTTAACCCTAAACCTAACCCTAAACCTAACCCTACCCCTTACCCTAAACCTAACCTTAAACCTAACCCTAACCCTAACCCTAACACTAACCCTAACCCTAACCTTAACCCTCACCCTCACCCTAACCCCAACACTAACCCTTACCCTTACCCTAACCTAACGCTAACACTTACACTTACCCTAACCCTAAACCTAACCTTAACCCAAACCTAAACCTAACCCTAACCCTAACCATTACCCTAACCCTAACGTTAACCTCAACACTAAACCTAACCCTAACCCTAAACCTAACCCTTACCCTTACCCTACCCAAACCCTAAACCTAACCCTAATCCTAACCCTAACACATACCCTTACCCTAACCCTAACCCTAACCTTAACACCAACACTAAACCTAACCCTAACCCTAAACCTAAACCTAAACCTAACCCTAACCCTAACCCTAACACTAACCATTACCCTAACCCTAACTCTAACCCTTACCCTTACCCTAACCCTAACCCTAACCCTAAACCTAACCCTAACACTAACCTTAACCCTAACCCTTACCCTAACCCTAACCCTAACCCTAAACCTAACCCTAACCCTAACCCTAATCCTTACCCTTAACCTAACCCTTACCCTAAACCTAACCCTATCCCTTACCCTTACCCAACCCTAAAAACCACCTTAACCCTAAACCTAGCTCTAAACCTAACCTTAACCCTAAACCATATCCTTTCCCTAACCCTATCCCTAACCCTAACCCTAAACCTAAACCTAACCATAATCTAACCCATGCCCTAACCCTAAGCCTAACCCTAACCCTAACCCTAACACCTATCCTAACCCTAACCCTAACCCTAACCCTTAACCTAACACTAACACTAACCCTAAACCCTAATCCTAACCCTTACCCTAAACTTAACCCTAACCCTAACACCTAACCCTAACCCTAACCCTAACATAACCCCTAACCCTAACACTGCCCTAACCCTTACCCTTTACCTAACCCTAACGCTAATCCTAACCCTAACCCTTACCCTAACCCTAACCATATCCCTAACCCTTACCCTTATCCTAAACCTAAACCTAACCCTAAACCTAACCCTTACCCTTACCTTAACCATAACCCTATCCCTAACCCAAAACCTTACCCGTACCCTAAACCTAACCCTAACCCTTACCCTAAACGTAACCCTAACCCTAACCATAACCATAACCCTTACCCATACCTTAACCCTAACCCTTACCCTACCCCTTACCCTTACCCTAATGCTAAACCTAACCCTTACCCTAACTCTAAACTTAACACATACCATTACCCTAACCCTAATCCTAACCCTAACCGAAATCCTAAACCTAACCATAACCCTAACCCTAACCCTAACCCTAACCCTAACCCTTACCCCAACCCTAACCTTAACCCCAAAACTAAACCTAACCCTAACTCTAACCCTTACCATATCCCTATCCCTAACCCTAAACCCAACGCTTATCCTAAAACCAACCCTAACCCTAACCCTTACACTAACCCTAACCCTAACCCCTAATCCTTACACTAACCCTAACACTAACACTAACCCTAACCCTTACCCTAAACCCTAAACCTAACTCTAACCCTAACCCTAAACTTAACCCTTACCCTAACCCTAATCCTAAACCTTACACTAACCCTAACATCAAACTTAACCCTAACCCTAACACTTACCCTTACCATAAACCTAAACCTAAACCTAATCCTAACCCTAAACCTAACCCTAACCCTTACCGTTACCCTAACGCTAAACCTAACCCTAACCCTTACCGTTACCCTAACCCTAACCCTAACCCTTACCTTAACCCTAACCCTAAGCCTAAACTTAACAATAACCCTAACCCTAACCCTTTCCCTAACCCTAATCCTAACCCAACCCCTAACCCATACCCTAACCCTAATCATAACCCTAACCCTTATCCTAATAATATCCCTAACCCTAAGCCTAACCCTAACCATTAAAGTAACCCTAACACTAACCCTAACCCTTAACCCTAACCCATACCCTAAACCTATCCCTAACCCTAACCCTAACCCTTACCTAACCCTAACCCTAACCCTAACCCTACCCCTAACCCTTACCCTAACCCTAACACTAACCCTAACCCTAACCCTAACCCTTACCCTAACCCTAACCCTAACCCTAACCCTAACCCTTATCCTTTCCCTAACCCTAACCCTAACTCTAACCCTAAACCTAAGCTTAACCCTAAACCTAACCCTTACCCTTACCCTAACCCTAACCCTAAACCTAACCCCAACCCTTACCCTTATCATAACCCTAAACCTAACCCTACCCCTAACCTTAACACTAACCCTTACCCTAAACCTAACCCTAACCCTATCCCTAACCCTTACCCTAACCCTAATCCTAACCCTAACCTAACCCGTACCCTTTCCCTAAACCTAACCCTAACTGTAACACTAAACCTTACTCTTAAACTAACCCTAAGCCTAAACATAACTCTAACTCTAACCCTAACCTTAAACCTAACCCTTACCCTAAACCTAACCCTAACCCTTACCCTAAACCTAACCTTAAACCTAACCCTAACCCTAACCCTAACACTAACCCTAACCCTAACCTTAACCCTCACCCTAACCCTAACCCTAAACCTTACCCTTACCCTAACCTATCCCTAACACTTACCCTTACCCTAACCCTAAACCTAACCCTAACCCCAAACCTAAACCTAACCCTAACCCTAACCATTACCCTAACCCTAACGTTAACCCAACACTAAACCTAACCTTAACCCTAACCCTAAACCTAACCCTTACCCTTACCCTACCCAAACCCTAAACCTAACCCTAAACCTAACCCTAACACATACCCTTACCCTAACCCTAACCCTAACCTTAACACCAACACTAAACCTAACCCTAAACCTAAACCTAAACCTAACCCTAACCCTAACCCCAATACTAACCATTACCCTAACCCTAACCCTAATCCTAACTCTAACCCTTACCCTTACCTTAACCCTAACCCTAACCCTAACCCTAACCCTAACCTTAACCCTAACCCTTACCCTAACCCTAACCCTAAACCTAACCCTAACCCTAACCCTAATCCTTACCCTTAACCTAACCCTTACCCTAAACCTAACCCTAACCCTTACCCTTAACCAACCCTAACAATCACCTTAACCCTAAACCTAGCTCTAAACCTAACCTTAACCCTAAACCATATACTTTCCCTAACTCTAACCCTAACCCTAACCCTAAACTTAAACCTAACCCTAATCTAACCCATACCCTAACCCTAACCCTAACCCTAACCTAACCCTTACACTTACCCTAACCCTAACACTTATCCTAACCCTAACCCTAACCATAACCCTTAACCTAACCCTGACACTAACCCTAAACCCTAATCCTAACCCTTACCCTAAACTTAACCCTAACCCTAGCCTAACCCCTAACCCTAAGAGTGCCCTAAAACTTACCCTTTACCTAACCCTAACGCTAATCCTAACCCTAACCCTTACCCTAACCCTAACCATATCCCTAACCCTTACCCTTACCCTAAACCTAAACCTAACCCTAAACCTAACCCTTACCCTTACCTTAACCCTAAACCTATCCCTAACCCTAAACCTTACCCGTACCCTAAACCTAACCCTAACCCTTACCCTAAACGTAACCCTAACCCTAACCCTAACCCTAACCCTTACCCATACCTTAACCCTAACCCTTACCCTACCCCTTACCCTTACCCTAATGCTAAACCTAACCCTTACCCTAACTCTAAACTTAACACATACCATTACCCTAACCCTAACCGTAATCCTAAACCTAACCATAACCCTAACCCTAACCCTAACCCTAACCCTTATCCCAAACCAAACCTTAACCCCAACACTAAACCTAACCCTAACTCTAACCCTTACCCTATCCCTATCCCTAACCCTAACCCCAACGCTTATCCTAAAACCAACCCTAACCCTAACCCTTACCCTAACCCTAACCCTAACCCTAACCCCTAACCCTTATATTAACCCTAACACTAACACTAACCCTAACCCTTACCCTAACCCTAAACCTAACTCTAACCCTAACCGTAACCTTTACCCTTACCCTAACCCTAATCCTAATCCTTACACTAACCCTAACCTCAAACTTAACCCTAACCCTAACCCTTACCCTTACCCTAAACCTAAACCTAAACCTAATCCTAACCCTAAACCTAACCCTAACCCTTACCGTTACCCTACGCTAAACCTAACCCTAACCCTTACCGTTACCCTAACCCTAACCCTAAACCTAACAATAACCCTAACCCTAACCCTTTCCCTAACACTAACCCTAACCCTACCATTAACCCTTACCCTAACCCTAATCCTAACCCTAACCCTTATCCTAATAATATCTCTAACCCTAAGCCTAACCCTAACCATTAAAGTAACCCTAACACTAACCCTAACCCTTAACCCTAACCCATACCCTATCCCTATCCCTAACCCTAACCCTAACCCTTACCCTAACCCTAACCCTAACCCTACCCCTAACCCTTACCCTAACCCTAACACTAACCCTACCCCTAACCCTAACCCTTACCCTAACCCTAACCCTAATCGTAACCATAACCCTTACCCTTCCTCTAACCCTAACCCTAACCTTAACACTACCCCTAACCCTAAACCTAACCTTAAACCTAACCCTTATCCTTTCCCTAAACCTAACCCTAACCCTAACCCTAAACCTAAGCTTAACCCTAAACCTAACCCTTACCCTTACCCTAACCCTAACCCTAAAACTAAACCCAGCCCTTACCCTTATCATAACCCTAAACCTAACCCTACCCCTAACCTTAACACTAACGCTTACCCAAACCCTAAGCCTAACTCTATCCCTAACCCTAACCATAAACCTATCCCTAACCCTAACCCTAACCCTAACCCTTACCCTAACCCTAATCCTAACCCTAACGTAACCCTTACCCTTTCCCTAAACCTAACCCTAACTGTAACACTAAACCTTACCCTTAAACTAACCCTAAGCCTAAACCTAACTCTAACTCTAACCCTAATCTTAAACCTAACCCTTACCTTAAACCTAACCCTAACCCTTACCCTAACCCTAACCTTAACCCTCACCCTAACCCTAACCCTAAACCTTACCCTTACCCTAACCTAACGTAACCCTAACCCTTACCCTTACCCTAACCCTAAACCTAAACCTAACCCCAAACCTAAACCTAACCCTAACCCTAATCCTAACCCTTACCCTAACCCTAACCCTTACCCTAACCCTAACGTTAACCCCAACACTAAACCTAACCCTAACTGTAACCCTAACTCTAACCCTTACCCTTACCCTACCCAAACCCTAAACCTAACCCTAATCCTAACCCTAACACAGACCCGTACCCTAACCCTAACCCTAACCCTATCCCTAACGTTAACACCAACACTAAACCTAACCCTAACCCTAACCCTAACCCTAAACCTAACCCTAAACATAACCCTAAACATAACCCTTACCCTAAACCTAACCTTCACCCCAACACTAAACCTAACCCTAACCCTAACACTTACCCTTACCCTAAACCAAACACTAAACCTTACCCTAACCCTAACCCTAACCCTAACTCTTACCCTTAACCTAACCCTAACCCTAACACTAACCCTTACCCTAAACCTAAACCTAACCCTAACCCTAACCCTAACCCTAACCCTAACCCTAACCCTAACTCTTACCATTACTCTAACCCTAAACCTAACGCTAAACCTAACAAAAACCCTTACCCTTTCCGTTACCCTAACCCTAAATCTAACCCTAACCCAAAAGCTTACCCTTACCCTAAACCTTACCCTAACCCTAACCCTAACCCTTACCCTAACCCTAACCTTAACCACAACACTAAATCTAACTCTAAACCTAACCCTAAACCTTAAACTTACCCTAACCGTAACCCTGAAACTAACCGTAACCCTAACCCTAACCCTACCCCTTACCCTAACTCTCACCCAAATCCTAACCGTAAACCTTACCCTTACCCTAACCCTAACCCTTACCCTAAACCTAACCCTAACCCTAAACCTAACAATAACCCTAACCCTAACCCTTTCCCTGACCCTAACCCTGACCCTACCCCTAACCCTTACCCTAACCCTAATCGTAACCCTAACCCTTAAGCCTAACCCATAAACTAACCCTATCCCTAAGCCTAACCATAACCCTTACCCTAACCCTAACCCTAACCCTTACCCTAACCCTAACACTAACCCTAACCCTAACCCTAACGCTTACCCTAACCCTAACACTAATCGTAACCATAACCCTTACCCTTACCCTAACACTAACCCTAACCTTAACACTACCCCTAACCCTAAACCTAACCTTAATCCTAACCCTTCTCCTTTCCCTAACCCTAACCCTAACCCTAACCCTAAACCTAAGCTTAACCCTAAACCTAAACCTTACCCTTACCCTAACCCTAACCCTAAACCTAACCCCAACCTTACCCTTATCGTAACCCTAACCCTAACATTAACACTAATCTTAACACTAACCCTTACCTTTACCCTAACCCTAACCCTAACAATAACCCTAACCTTAACCCTAACCCTTTCCCTAACCCTAACCCTAACCCTACCCCTAACCTTTACCCTAACCCTAATCCTAACCCTTATCCTAATAATATACCTAACCCTAAGCCTAACCCTAACCCTTACCCTAATCCTAACCTTAACCACAACACTAAATCTAACCCTAATCCTAACCCTAACCCTTACCCTTACCCTAACCGTAACCCTAAAACTAACCGTAACCCTAACCCTAACCCTAACCCTTACCCTGCCTCTAACGCCAATCCTAACCCTAAACCTTACCCTTACCCTAACCCTAACCCTACCCCTAAACCTAAACCTAACCCTAACCTTAACCCTAACCCTAACCCTTACCCTAACCCTAACCCTAACCCTAAACCTAACAATAACCCTAACCCTAACCCTTTCCCTAACCCTAACCCTAACCCTACCCCTAACCCTTACCCTATCACTAATCCTAACCCTAACCCTTATCCTAATAATATCCCTAAACCTAAGCCTAAACCTAACCATTAACCTAACCCTAACACTAACCCTAACCCTTAACCCTAACCCATACCTTAACCCTATCCCTAACCCTAACCCTAACCCTTACCCTAACCCTAACTCTAATCCTAACCCTAACCCTAACCCTTACCCTAACCCAAAAACTAACCTTAACCTTAACCCTAACCCTTACCCTTACCCTAACCATAACCCTAATCGTAACCATAACCCTTACCCTTACCCTAACCCTAACCCTCACCTTAACACTACCCCTAACCCTAAACCTAACTTTAACCCTAAACCTTATCCTTTCCTAACCCTAACCCTAACCGAAACCCTAAACCTAAGCTTAACCCTAAACCTAACCCTTACCCTTACCCTAACCCTAACTCTAAACCTAACCCCAACCCTTACCCTTATCGTAACCCTAACCCTAACCCTAACCTTAACACTAACACTTACCCTTACCCTAACCCTAATCCAGACCCTAACCCTAATCCTAACCCTAAACCTAACCCTAACCCTTACCCTAACCCTAATCCTAACCCTAACCTAACCCTTACACTTACCCTAATCCTAACCCAAACCTTAGCCCTACCCCTAAACATAACCCTAACCCTAACCCTTACCCTAACCCTAACCTTAATCACAACACTAAATCTAACCCTAAACATAACCCTAACCCTTACCCTTACCCTAACAGTAACACTAAAACTAACCGTAACCCTAACCCTAACCCTCACCCTTACCCTAACTCTAACCCCAATTCTAACCCTGAACCTTACCCTTACCCTCAACCTAACCCTACCCCTAAACCTAAACCTAACCCTAACATTAACCCTAACCCTAACCCTTACCCTAACCCTAACCCTAACCCTTAACCTAAGAATAACCCTAACCCTAACCCTTTCCCTAACCCTAACCCTAACCCTACCCCTAACCCTTTCCCTAACCCTAATCCTAACCCATATCCTAATAATACCCCTAACCCTAAGCCTAACCCTAAACCTTATCCTAACCCTAACACTAAACCTAACCCTTAACCCTAACCCATACCTTAACCCTATCCCTAACCCTAACCCTAACCCTTACCCTAACTCTAACTCTAACCCTAACCCTAACCCTTACCCTAACCCTAAGGCTAACCCTAACCCTAACCCTTACCCTTACCCTAACCCTAACCCTAATCATAACAATAACCCTTACCCTTACCCTAACCCTAACCCTAACCTTAACACTACCCCTAACCCTAAACCTAACCTTAACCCTAACCCTTATCCTTTCCCTAACCCTAACCCTAACCCTAACCCTAAACCTAAGCTTAACCCTAAACTTAACCCTTACCCTTACCCTAACCCTAACCCTAAACCTAACCCCAACCCTTACACTTATTGTAACCCTAACCCTAACCCTAACCATAACCTTAACACTAACCCTTACCCTAACACTAACCCTAACCCTAAACCTAACCCTAAACCTAACCCCAACCCTTACCCTAACCCTAATTCTAACCCTAACCTAACTCTTACACTTC
>JANJXV010000181.1:375000-392500 GCA_024803745.1 Megascapheus bottae | reverse complement strand
AACCCTAACCCTAACCCCAACCCTTACCTTTACCCTACCCAAACCCTAAACCTAACCCCAATCCTAACCCTAACACATACCCTTACCCTAACCCTAACCCTAACCCTAACCCTAACCCTAAACCTAACCCTAACCCTAACGCTAACCCTAACCCTTACCCTTACCCTAACCCTAAACTTAACCCTAACACTAACCATAACCCTAACCCTTACCCTTACCCTTAACCAAACACTAAACCTTACCCTAACTCTAACCCTAACTCTTACCCTTAAACTAACCCTAACCCTAACACTAACCCTTAACATAACCCTAAACCTAACCCTAACCCTTACCCTTACCCTAACCCTTACCCTTACACTAACCCTAACCGTAAACCTAACCCTTAACCTTACCCTAACACTAACCTTAACACCTAAGCTTTACCCTAACCTTACCCTAACCCTAACCCTAACCCTAAACCTAACCCTTACCCTTACACTAACCCTAAACCTAATCCTAACTCTAACCCTTACCCTTACCCTAACCCTAACCCTAACCATAAACCTAAACCTAAGCCTAACTTTAAACCTAACCCTTACCCTAACACTAACCCTAACCCTAACCCTAAACCTAACCCTAACCCTAAACCTAATCCTTACCATTAAACTAACCCTTACCCTAAACATAACCCTAACCCTAACCCTTACCCTTATGCTAACCTAACCCTAACACTTAACCTTACCCTAAACATAAACCTAACACTAACCCCAAACCTAAACCTAACCCTAACCCTAACCCTAATCCTAACCCTTACCCTAACCATAACCCTTACCCTAACTCTAACGTTAACCCCAACACTAAACCTAACCCTAACCCTAACCCTAACCCTTACCCTTACCCGACCCAAACCCTAAACCTAACCCTAATCCTAACCCTAACACATACCCTTACCCTAACCCTAACCCTAACCCTAACGTTAACATCAACACTAAACCTAAGCCTAACCCTAACCCTAACACTAAACCTAACCCTAACCCTAAACCTAACGCTAACCCTAACCCTTACCCTAAACCTAACCTTAACCCCAACACTAAACCTAAACCTAACACTATCCCTAACCCTTACCCTTACCCTAAACCAAACACTAAACCTTACCCTAACCCTAACCCTAACCCTAACTCTTACCCTTAACCTAACCCTAACCCTAACACTAACCCTTACCATAACCCTAAACCTAACACTAACCCTAACCCTTACCCTAACCCTAACCTTAACACCTAACCTTTACCCTAACCCTAACCCTAACCCTAAACCTAACCCTAAACCTAACCCTTACCCTTACACTAACCCTAACCGTAAACCTAACCCTTAATGTTACCCTAACCCTAACCCTTACCCTAACCCTAAACTTAACCCTAAACCTAATCCTAACCCTTACCCTAACCCTAACCCTAATCCAAACTCTAACCCTTACCCTTACCCTAACCCTAACCCTAACCCTAAACCTAACCATAACCCTATCCCTAACCCTAACCCTAACCCTTACCCTAACCCGAACCCTAACCCTAACCCTAACCCTTACCCTAACCCTAACACTAATCCAAACCCTAAACCTAACTCTTATCCTAACCTTAACCCTAACCCTAACCTTAACCCTAGCCCTAAACCTAACCTTAACCCTAACACTTATCCTTTGCCTAACCCTAACCCTAAACCTAAACCTAAACCTAAACCTAACCTTAACCCTAACCCTTATCCTTTCCCTAACCCCAACCCTAACCCTAACTCAAACCCTAAACCTAACCCAAACCCTTACCCTAACGCTAACACCAACCTTATTACTAACCCTAAGCCTAACTCTAACCCTTACCCTAACACAAACACTAACCCTAATCCTTACCCTAGCCCTAACCCAACCCATAAACCTTCCCCTTCCCCTAACCCTAACACTAACCCTTACCCTAACCCTAACCTTAAACCTAACCCAAACCCTAACCCTAACACTAACCCTAACACTAAACTTAACCCTCACCCTAACCCTAACCCTAAGCCTTTCCCTTACCCTAACCCTAACCCTACCCTAACCCTTACCCTTACACTAACCCTAAACCTAACCCTAACCCCAACCCTAAACCTAACCCTAACCCTAACCTAACCCTTACCCTAAACCTAACCCTTACCCTAACCATAATGTTAACCACAACACTAAACCTAACCCTAAACCTAACCCTAACCCTTACCCTAACCCAAACCCTAAACCTAACCCTAAACCTAACCGTAACACATACCCTTACCCTAACCCTAACGTAAACCCCAACACTAAACCTTACCCTAACCCTAACCCTAACCCTAACACTTACCCTTAACCTAACCCTTACCCTAACACTAAGCCTTACCATAACTCTAACCATAACACTAACGCTCACCATTGCCCTAACCTTAACCCTAAAACCTAACCCTTACCCTAACCCTAACGCTAACCCTAACACTTACACTAACCCTAACCGTAAACCTAAACCTTAACCTTACCCTAACCCTAATCCTAACCCTTACCCTAACCCTAACCCTAACCCTAAACCTAACCCTAACCCTTACCATAACCCTAAACCTAATCCTAACTCTAACCCTTACCCTTACCCTAACCCTAACCTTAACCCTAACCCTAATCCTAAACTTAACCCTAATCCTTACCCTTACCCTAACCCTAACCCTAACCCTAACCCTAACCTTTAACCTAACACTAACACTAACCCTAACCCCCAATGCTAACACTTACCGTAAACTTAAACCAAACCCTAACCCCTAACCCTAACCCTATCCCTAACCCTAACCCCTAACCCTAACACTGCCCTAACCCTTACCCTTTCCCTAACCCTAACGCTAATCCTAACCCTAACCCTTACCCTAACCCTAAACCTATCCCTATCCCTTACCCTTACCCTAAAACTAAACTTAACCCCAAACGTAACACTTAATGTTACCCTAACCCTAACCCTTACCCTAACCATAAACTTAACCCTAAACCTAATCCTAACCCATACCCTAACCCTAACCCTAATCCAAACTCTAACCCTTACCCTTACCCTAACCCTAACCCTAACCCTAAACCTAACCCTAACCCTAACCTTAACCCTAACCCTTACCCTAACCCTAACCCTAACCCTAAACCTAACCCTAACCCTAAACCTAACCCTTACCCTTAAACTAACCCTTACCCTAAACCTATCCCTAACCCTTACCATTACCCAACCTTAACCCTAAACCTGGCTCTAAACCTAAACTTTACCCTATCCTTTATCCTTTCCCTAACCCTAACCCTAACCCTAACCCTAAACCTAACCCTAACCCTAACCCTAACCCTAACCTAACCCTAACTCTTATCCTAACACTATCCCTAACCCTAACCCTAACCCTAACCCTTAACCTAACCCTAACACTAACCATAACCCCTAACCCTACCCATACTCTAACCCTATCCGTAACCCTAACCCTAACCCTTACCCTAACCCTAACCCTAACCGTAACCCTAACCCTTACCCTAACCCTAACACTAACCCTAATTCTAACCCTAACCCTCACCCTAACCCTAACCCTAAACCTAACCATAAACCTTACCCTTACCCTAACCCTAACCGTAACCTTAACACTACCCCTAACCCTAAACCTAACCGTAACCCTAACCCTTATCCTTTCCCTAACCCTAATCCTAACCCTAACCCTTACCCTAACCCTAACCCTAACCCTATCCTAACCCTTACACTTACCCTAATGCTAACCCTAACCTTACCTCTAACCCTAACCCAAAACCTAACCCTTACCCTTACCCTAACCCTAACACTAACCTTAATGCTAACTCTAACCCTAACCCTAACCCTTACCCTAACACTAACACTAACCCTAATCCTTACCCTAACCCTAACCCTAACCCTTACCCTTTCCCTTACCCTAACACTAACTGTAACACTAACCCTTACCCTTAACCTAACCCTAACCCTAAACCTAACCCTAACCCTTACCCTAACCCTAACCTTAAACCTAACCTTAACGCTGACACTAACACTAAACCTAACCCTAACCTTAACCTTCACCCTAACCCTAACCCTAACCCTTACCCTTACCCTAACCCTAACCCTAACCCTAAAACTTACCCTTACCCTAACCCTAAACCTACCCTTAACCCCAACCCTAAACCTAACCCGAACCCTAACCCTAACCCTTACCCTAACCCTAAACCTTACCTTAACCCCAAACCTACACCTAACCCTAAACCTAACCCTAACCCTTACCCTACTCCTAACTCTAACCCAAACCTAACGTTAACCAAAACACTAAACCTAACCCTAACCCTAAACCTAACCCTAACCCTAACCCTTACCCTAACCCTAACCCTAACCTTAACCAAAACACTAAATCTAACTGTAACCCTAACCCTAAACCTTACACTTACCCTAAATCTAACCCTAATCCTTACCCTAAACCTAACCCTAACCCTTACCTTAACCTTAACACTAACTCTAAGCCTTACCCTTACCCTAACGCTAACCCTAACACTAAGCCTAACCCTAACCCTAACCCTAACCCTAACACACACCTTACCCTAACCCTAACCCTAACCCCAACTGTAACCCTAGAAATAACCCTAATCCTAACCCTAAACCTAACCCTTACCCTAACCCTAACCCTAATCCTAACCCTTACCCTTACCCTAACCCTAAACCTAACCTTAAAACCCAACCCTAAAACTGACCCTAACCCTAACCCTTACCCTTAATCTTACCCTAACCCTAACCCTAAACCTAATCCTAACCTTAACCCTAACCATTACCCTACCCCTAACTCTAATCCTATCTCTAACCCTTACCCTTACCATAACCCTAACAATAAACCTAACCCTAACCCATACCCTTACGCTCACCCTAAACCTAATGGAAACCCTAATCCTATCCCTAACCCTAACTCTTATCCTTACCCCGACCCTAAGCCTAAACCTAACACTAACCCTAACCCTTAACCCTAACCGTAACCGTAACCCTAACCCTAACCCTAACCCCAACCCTAGCCCTTCCAATAAACCCAACCCTAACCCTAATCCTTACCCTAACCATAACCCTAACCCTTAACCTTTCCCTAACCCTAACCCTTACCCTAACCCTAACCCTAACCCTAACCCTAACCGTAACCCTAACCCTTACCCTAACCCAAACCCTAACCCCAATTCTTACCCTAAACCTAACACTTACCCTTTCCCTAACCCTAACCCTAAACCTAACCCTTACCCTTACCATAACCCTAACCCTAACCCTAACCCTAACTTTAACCCTAACCCTATCCCTAACCCTTAACCTTACCCTAACCCTACCCTAAACCTAACCCTAACCCTAACATTTACCCTTACTCTAAACCTAACCCTAAACCTAAACCTACCCCTAACCTTAACCATAACACCAAACCCTAACCCTAACCCTTACCCTAACCCTTACCCTTACCCTACGCTAAACTAACACTAAGCCTAACCCTAACCCTAACACAAACCCTGACACATACCCTTACCCTAACCCTAAACCTAACCCTAAACTTTACCCTAACCCTAACCCTAACCCTAAATCTAACACTTACCCTAACGCTAAACCTAACCCCTAACCCTAACCCTTACCCTAACCCCAGCCCTAACCCTAACCCTTACACTTAACGTAACCCTAAACCTAACCCTAACCCTAACCTTAACCCTTAACCTAACCCTAACCCTTCCCCTTCCCCTAATCTTAACCCTAAACCTAACACTAACCCTAACCCTAACCCTAACCCTTAGCCTAACCCTAACCCAAACCCTAACCCCTAACCCTAACCCTAACCCTTCCCCTTATCCTAACCCTAACCCTAACCCTAACACTTATCCTTACCCTAACACCTACCCTAACCCTAACCCTAACCCTAACCCTTACCCTAACTCTAACCCTAACCCTCACCCTTATACTTACCCTAACCCTAAACCTAACCCTAACCCTAACTCTAACCCTAACCCTTACCCTTACCCTTACACTAACCCAAACCCTAACCCTAAACCTAAAACTTACACTTAACCTAAATCTAACCCTAACCCTTACCCTAAACCTAACCCTAATCCTAACCCTAACCCTTACCCTAACCGTAACCCTAAACTTAACCCTAACCCTAACCCTAAAAGTAACCCTTACCCTAATGCTAACCCTAACACTAACCCTAACCATAACCCTTACCCTAACACTAACCCTAATCCTACCCCTAACCTTACTCTAACCCTAAACCTAACCTTAAAACCCAACCCTAAAACTGACCCTAACCCTAACCCTAACCCTTACCCTTAATCTTACCCTAACCCTAACCCTAAACCTAACCCTAACATTAACCCTAACCATTACCCTAACCCTAACCCTAACACTTACCCTTACCCTAACCCTAACCCTAACCCTAACCCTAACCCTAAACCTAACCCTAACCCTAAACTTAACCCTAACCCTTACCCTTACCCTAAACCTAACCCTAACCCTAACCATAAACCTAACCCTAACCCTAACCATAACTCTAACCCTTACCCTTAGCATAAACCTAACAATAAACCTAACCCTAACCCTTACCCTTACGCTCACCCTAAACCTAACCTTAACCCTAACCCTAAAGCTAACCTTAACCCTAACCCTTATCCTTACCCTAACACTAACCCTAACCCCTAACCCTAACCCATACCCTAAGCCTATCCCTAACCCTAACCCTAAGCCTTACCCTAACCCTTAACCTTCCCCTAACACTAACCCTAAACCCTAACCCTAACCGTAACCCTAAGCCAAACCGTAACCCTAACCCTTAACCTAACCTAAACCCTAACACCAATCCTTACCCTAAACATAACCCTTACCCTTTCCCTAACCCTAACCCTAACCCTAACCCTTAACTTTACCATAACCCTAACCCTAACACTAACTTTAAACCTAACCCTATCCCTAACCCGTAACCTTACCCTAAACCTAACCCTAAAACTAACCCTAAACCTAACACTCACCCTTACTCTAAACCTAACCCTAAACCTAAACCTAACCCTAACTTTCACCATAACACCAAACCCTAACCCTAACCCTAACCCTTAACCTAAACCTTACCCTTACCCTAATGCTAACCCTAACACTAAGCCTAACCCTAACCCTAACCCTAACCCTAACCCTAACACATATCTTACCCTAACCCTAACGCTAACCCTAACCCCTAATCCTAACCCTTCCCCAACCCTAACCCTAACCCTTACACTTAACCTAACCCTAACCCTAACCCTAACCCTAACCCTTACCCTTACCCTAACCCTAACCCTAAACCTAACACTAACCCCTAACCCTAACCCTAACCCTCACCCTTATCCTAACACTAACCCTAACCCTAACACTTATCCTTACCCTAACACCTACCCTAACCCTAACCCTAACCCTAACCCTTACCCTAACTCTAACCCTAACCATAACCCTTACACTTACCCAACACTAACCCTAACCCTAGCCCTAACCATTACCCTAACTCTAACCCTAACCCTTACACTTACCCAACCCTAAACCTAACCCTAACCCTAACTCTAATTCTAACCCTTACCCTTACCCTTACCCTAACCCAAACCCTAACCCTAACCCTAAACCTTACACTTACCCTAAACCTAACCCTAGTCCTAAACCTAACCCTTACCCTAACCTTAACCCTAACCCTAACCCTAACCCTTAACCTTACCCTAACGCTAATCGTAGCACTAAGCCTAACCCTAAGCCTAACCCTAACCCGAACACATACCTTACCCTAACCCTAACCCTAACCCTAAGCGTAACCCTAGAAATAACCCTAATCCTAACCCTAACCCTAACCCTAACCCTATTCCTAATCCTTACCCTTACCCTAACCCTAAAACTAACCTTAAAACCCAACCCTAAAACTGACCCTAACCCTAACCCTAACCCTTACCAATAATCTTACCCTAACCCTAACCCTAAACCTAATCCTAACCTTAACCCTAACCATTACCCTACCCCTAACTCTAATCCTATCTCTAACCCTTACCCTTACCATAACCCTAACAATAAACCTAACCCTAACCCTAACATTTACCCATACTCTAAACCTAACCCTAACCCTAACCCTTACCCTAATTCTAACCCTAACCCTAACCCTTACACTTACCCTAACCCTAAACCTAACCCTAACCCTAACTCTAACCCTAACCCTTACCCTTACCCTTACACTAACCCAAATCCTAACCCTAACCCTAAACCTTACACTTAACCTAAATCTAACCCTAACCCTTACCCTAAACCTAACCCTAATCCTAACCCCAACCCTTACCCTAACCGTAACCGTAACCCTAATCCTAACCCTAACCCTAACAGTAACCCTTACCCTAACGCTAACCCTAAGACTAAGCCTAACCCTAACCCTAACCCTACCACATGCCCTTACCCTAACCCTAACCCTAACTCTAACTGTAACTCTAAAAATAACCCTAATCCTAACCCTAACCCTAACCCTTACCCTAACACTAACCCTAATCCTACCCTTCACCTTACCCTAACCCTAAACCTAACCTTAAAACCCAACCCGAAAACTGACCCTAACCCTAATCCTAACCCTTACACTTAATCTTACCCTAACCCTAACCCTAAACCTAACCCTAACATTAACCCTAACCATTACCCTAACCCTAACCCTAATCCTAACCCTAGCCCTTACCCTTACCCTAACCCTAACCCTAACACTAAACCTAAACCTAACCCTAACCCTAAACTTAACCCTAACCCTTACCCTTACCCTAAACCTAACCCTATCCCTAACCATAAACCTAACCCTAACCCTAACCCTAACTCTAACCCTTACCCTTACCATAAACCTAACAATAAGCCTAACCCTAACCCTTACCCTTACGCTCACCCTAAACCTAACCTTAACCCTAACCCTAACCCTAACCTTAACCCTAACCCTTATCCTTACCCTAACACTAACCCTAACCCTAACCCTAACCCTAACCCTTAACCTAACCCTTAAACTTCCCCTAAAACTAACCCTAACCCCTAACCCTAACCCATACCATAACCCTATCCCTAACCCTAAACCTAACCCTTACCCTAACACTAACCCTAACCCTAACCCTAATCCTTACCCTAACCCTAACACTAATCCAAACCCTAAACCTAACCCTTAACCTAACCTTAACCCTAAACCTAACCCTAACCCTAGTACTAAACCTAACCGTAACCCTAACCCTTATCCTTTGCCTAACCATAACCCTAAACCTAAACCTAAACCTAACCTTAACCCTAACCCTTATCCTTTCCCTAACCCCAACCCTAACCCTAACTCTAACCCTAAACCTAACCCAAACCCTTACCCTAACACTAACACCAACCTTACTGCTAACCCTAACCCTAACTCTAACACTTACCCTAACACTAACACTAACCCTAATCCTTAACCTAGCCCTAACCCAACCCATAACCCTTCCCCTTCCCCTAACCCTAACACTAACCCTTACCCTAACCCTAACCTTAAACCTAACCCTAACCCTAACCCTAACACTAACCCTAACCCTAAACTTAACCCTCACCCTAACCCTAACCCAAAGCCTTTCCCTTACCATAACCCTAACCCTACCCTAACCCTTACCCTTACCCTAACCCTAAACCTAACCGTAACCCCAAACCTAAACCTAACCCTAACCCTAACCCTTACCCTAACCCTAACCCTTACCCTAACCATAACGTTAACCCCAACACTAAACCTAACCCTAACCCTAACCCTAACCCTTACCCTAACCCAAACCCTAAACCTAACCCTAAACCTAACCGTAACATACCCTTACCCTAACCCTAACGTAAACCCCAACACTAAACCTTACCCTAACCCTAACCCTATCCCTAACCCTTACCCTTAACCTAACCCTTACCCTAACACTAAGCCTTACCATAACTCTAACCCTAACACTAACGCAAACCCTTACCCTAACCCTAACCCTAACACCTAACCCTTACCCTAACCCTAACCCTAACCCTTACCCTTACACTAACCCTAACCGTAAACCTAAACCTTAACCTTACCCTAACCCTAATCCTAACCCTTATCCTAACCCTAACCCTAACCCTAAACTTAACCCTAACCCTTACCATAACCCTAAACCTAATCCTAACTCTAACCCTTACCCTTACCCTAACCCTAACCCTAACCCTAACCCTAACCTTTAACCTAATCCTAACACTAACCCTAACCCCAATTCCAAACCTTACCGTAAACTTAAACCAAACCCTAACCCCTAACCCTAACCCTATCCCTAACCCTAACCCCTAACGCTAACACTGCCCTAACCCTTACCCTTTTCCTAACCCTAAAGCTAACCCTAACCCTAACCCTTACCCTAACCCTAAACCTATCCCTATCCCTTACCCTTACCCTAAGCCTATACCTAACCCTAAACCTAACCCTTACCCTTACCTTAAACCTAACCCTAACCCTAAACCTTACACGTACCTTAACCTAACCCTAACCCTTACCCTAAACCTAACCTTAACCCTACCCGTAACCCTTACCCTTACCTTAACCCTAACCCTTAGCCTAACCCTTACCCTTACCCTAATGCTAAACCTAACCCTTACCCTAACACTAAACTTAACACATACACTTACCCAAACCCTAACCCTAACTCTAACCGTAACCCTAAAACTAAACCTAATCCTAACCTTAACCCTAACCCTAAAGACCTTTCCATAACCCTAAACTTAACCCCAATGCTAAACCTAACCCTAACCGGAATCCTTACCCTAACCCTAACCCTTACCCTAACCTAACCTTACCCTTACCCTAACCGTAACCGTAACCTTAACCTTAAACCTAAAGCTAACCCAAACCCTTACCCTTACCGTAAGCATAACCATAAACCTAACCCTAACCCTAACACTGTCCCTAACCCTATCCCTTATGCTTACCTAACCCAACCCTAAACCTAAACCTAAACCTAACCCTAACCCTTATCCTAACCCTATGCTAACCCTAACACTAACATTTACCCTAACCCTAACCATAAACCTAACCCTAACCATAACCCTTACCCTAACCCTAAACCTAACCATAAACTTTACCCTAACCCTAACCCTAACACTAACCCTTACCCTAACCCTAAACCTAACCGCTAACCCTAACCCTTACCCTAACCCTAACCCTAAACCTAACCCTAACCCTTACCATTAACCTAACCCTAACCTTAACCATAACACTAACCTTAGCCCTTACCCTTACCCTAACCCTAACCCTAACCCTAACCCTAAACCTAAACCTAACCCTAACCCTAAACTTAACCCTAACCCTTACCCTTACCCTAACCCAAACCCTAACCCTAACCCTAAACCTTACCCTTAACCTAAATCTAACCCTAACCCTTACCCTAAACCTAACCGTAATCCTAACCCTAACCCTTACGCTAACCATCATCCTAACCCTAAACCTAACCCTAACCCTTACCCTAACGCTAACTCAAACACTAAGCCTAACCCTAAACCTAACCCTAACACATACCCTTACCCTAACCCTAACCCTAACTCTAACCGTAACCCTAAAAATAACCATAATCCTGACCCTAACCCTTACCCTAACACTAACCCTAATCCTAACTCTTACCCTTACCCTAACCCTAAAACTAACCTTAAAACCAAACCCTAAAACTGACCATAACCCTAACCCTAACCCTTACCCTTAATCTTACCCTAACCCTAAACCTAACCCTAACCCCACACCTACCACTTACCCTCACCCCAAACCTAACCCTAATCCTCACCCTAACCCTAACCCTAACCCTAACACATACCCTTACCCTAACCTTAAACCTAACCCTAACCTTTACCCTAACCCTAACCCTAACCCTTACACTAACCCTAAACCTAACCCCTAACCCTAACCCTTACCCTAACCCTAACCCTAACCCTAACCCTAACCCTTACCCTTAACCTAACCCTAAACCTAACCCTAACCCTAACCTTAACCCTTAACCTAACCCTATCCCTTCCCTTTCCCCTAACCCTAACCCTAAACCTAACACTAACCCTGACCCTAACCGTAACCCAAACCCTAACCCTAACCCTTACCCTAACCCTAACCCTAACCGTAACCCCTAACCATAACCATAACCCTTCCCCTTATCCTAACCCTAACCCTAACCCTAACACTTATCCTTACCCTAACATCTACCCTAACCCTAACCCTAACCCTAACCCTTACCCTAACTCTAACCCTAACCCTAACCCTTACCCTAACCCTAAACCTAACCTTAAAACCCAACCCTAAAACTGAACCTAGCCCTAACCCTAAACCTTACCCTTAATCTTACCCTAACCCTAACCCTAAACCTAATCCTAACCTTAACCCTAACCATTACCCTAACCCTAACTCTAAACCTAACTCTAACCCTTACCCTTACCATAACCCTAACAATAAACCTAACCCTAACCCTTACCCTTACGCTCACCCTAAACCTAACCGGAACCCTAAACCTATCCCTAACCCTAACTCTTACCCTTACCCTGACCCTAAGCCTAAACCTAACACTAACCCTAACCCTTAACCCTAACCGTAACCCTAACCCTAACCTTAAACCCAATCCTAACCCCAATCCTTACCCTAAACCTAACACTTACACTTTCCCTAACCCTAACCCTAACCCTTACCCTTACCCTAACGCTAACCCTAACCCTAACCGTAAACCTAACTCTTATCCTTACCCTAAACCTAACACTAAACCTAACACTATCCCTAACCCCTAACCCAAACCGTAACCCTAACCCTAACCGTAACCCTAACCCTTACCCTAACCCAAACCCTAACCCCAATCCTTACCCTAAACCTAACACTTAGACTTTCCCTAACCCTAACCCTAACCCTTACCCTTACCATAACCCTAACCCAAACCCTAACCCTAAATTTAACCCTAACCCTATCCCTAACCCTTAACCTTACCCTAACCCTAACCCTAAACCTAACCCTAACCCTAACATTTACCCTTACTCTAACCCTAACCCTAAACCTAAACCTACCCCTAGCCTTAACCCTAACACCAAACCCTAACCCTAACCCTTACCCTAACCCTTACCCTTACCCTAACGCTAACCTAACACTAAGCCTAAACCTAACCCTAACCGTAACCCTAAAACATACCCTTACCCTAACCCTAAACCTAACCCTAACCTTTACCCTAACTCTAAGCCTAACCTTAACCCTAACCCTAACACTTACCCTAACCCTAAACCTAACCCCTAACCCTAACCCTTACCCTAACCCTAACCCTAACCCTTACCCTTAACGTAACCCTAAACCTAACCCTAAACCTAACCTTAACCCTTAACCTAACCCTAACCCTTCCCCTTCCCGTAACCCTAACACTAAACCTAACCCTAACCCTAACCCTAACCCTAACCCTAACCCTTAGCCTAACGCTAACCTAACCCTAACCCCTAACCCTAACCCTTACTCTTACCTAACCCTAACCTTAACCCTAACACTTATCCTTACCCTAACACCTACCATAACCCTAACCCTAACCCTAACCCTTACCTTTACTCTAACCCTAACCCTAACCGTTACACTTACCCTAACCCTAAACCTAACCCTAACCCTAACTCTAACCCTAACCCTTACCCTTACCCTTTCCCTAACCCAAACCCTAACCCTAACCCTAACCCTAACACATACCCTTCCCTAACCCTAACCCTAACTCTAACCGTAACCCTAAAAATAACCCTAATCCTAACCCTAACCCTAACCCTTACCCTAACACTAACCCTAATCCTAACCCTTACCCTTACCCTAACCCTAAACCTAACCTTAAAACCCAACCCTAAAACTGACCTAACCCTAAACCTAACCCTTACCCTTAATCTTACCCTAACACTAACCCTAACCCTAACCCTAACCCTTACTCTAACCCTTACCCTAACCCTAACCCTAACACCTAACCCTTACCCTAACCCTAACCCTAACCATAACCCTTACCCTTATACTAGCCCTAACCGTAAACCTAAACCTTAACCTTACCCTAACCCTAATCCTAACCCTTACCCTAACCCTAACCCTAACCCTAAACCTAACCCTAACCCTTACCATAACCCTAACCCTAATCCTAACTCTAACCCTTACCCTTACCCTAACCCTAACCCTAACCCTAACCCTAACCCTTACCCTAACCCTTACCTTTACCCAACCCTAACAATCACCTTAACCCTAAACCTATCTCTAAACCTAACCTTAACCCTAACCCTTATCCTTTCCCTAACCCTAACCCTAACCATAATCCTAACAATAACCCGTACCCTAACACTAACAATAACCCGTACCCTAAACCTAACCCCAACCTAAACCTTACTCTTATCCTAACCCTAACCCTAACCCTAACACCTATCCTAATACTAACCCTAACCCTAACCCTAACCCTTAACCTAACCCTAACACTAACCCTAACCCCCAACGCTAACCCTTACCGTAAACTTAAACCAAACCCTAACCCCTAACCCTAACCCTATCCCTAACCCTAACCCCTAACCCTAACACTGCCCTAACCCTTACCCTTTTCATAACCCTAATGCTAACCCTAACCCTAACCCTTACCCTAACCCTAAACCTATCCCTATTCCTTACCCTTACCCTAAACCTAAACCTAACCCTAAACCTAACCCTTACCCTTACCTTAACCCTAACCCTAACCCTAAACCTTACCCGTACCCTAAACCTAACCCTAACCCTTACCCTAAACCTAACCTTAACCCTACCCGTAACCCTTACCCTTACCTTAACCCTAGCCCTTACCCTAACCCTTACCCTTACCCTAATGCTAAACCTAACCCTTACCCTAACTCTAAACTTAACACATACACTTACCCTAACCCTAACCCTAACTCTAACCGTAACCCTAAAACTAACCCTAATCCTAACCTTAACCCTAACCCTAAACCTTACCCTAACCCTAAACTTAACCCCAACGCTAAACCTAACACTAACCCGAATCCTTACCCTAACCCTAACCCTAACCCTAACCTAAATTTACCCTTACCCTTACCCTAACCCTAACCGTAACCTTAACCTTAAACCTAAAGCTAACCCAAACCCTTACTCTTACCCTAACCATAACCATAAGCCTAACCCTAACCCTAACCCTGTCCCTAACCCTATCCCTTACCCTTACCTAACCCAACTCTAAACCTAACCCTAACCCTAACCCTTATCCTAACCCTACGCTAACCCTAACACTAACACTTATCCTAACCCTAACCCTGAACCTAACCCTAACCATAACCCTTACCCTAACCCTAAACCTATCCCTAAACTTTACCCTAACCCTAACCCTAACCCTAAACCTTACCCTAATCCTAAACCTAACCCCTAACCTAACCCTTACCCTAACTCTAACCCTAAACCTAACCCTAACACTTACCCTTAACCTAACCCTAAACTTAACAATAACACTAACCCTAGCCCTTACCCTAACCCTAACCCTAACCCTAAACCTAAACCTAACCCTAAACTTAACCCTAACCCTTACCCTTACACTAAACCTAACCCTAACCCTAACCCTAAACCTAACCCTAACCCTTACCCTAACCCTAACCCTAAACCTAACCCTAACCCTTACCCTTAAACTAACCCTAACCTTAACCGTAACACTAACCCTAGCCCTTACCCTTACCCTAACCCTAAACCTAACCCTAACCCTAAACTTAACCCTAACCCTTATCCTTACCCTAACCCTAACCCTAAACCTAACCCTAACCCTAACCCTAAACCTAACCCTTACCCTTACCATAACCCTAAACCTAACCCTAACCCTTACACTTACCATAACCCTAACCCTAACCCTGAACCTAACCTTAACCGTAACCCTTACACTTACCCTAACTCTAACCCTAAGCCTAACCCTAACCCTAACACTTACCCTAACCCTAACCTTAACCATAAAACTAACCCTAACCCTAACCCTTACCCTAACCCTAACCCTAAACCTAACCGGAACCCTAACCCTATCACTAACCCGAACTCTTATCCTTAATCTGACCCTAAGCCTAAACCTAACACTAACCCTAACCCTTAACCCTAACCCTACCATAACCCTAAGCCTAACCCTAACCCTTACACTTACCCTAACCCTAACCCTAACCCTAAACCTATCCCTTACCCTTACCATAACCCTAACCTAACCCTAACCCTTACACTTACCCTAACCCTAAACCTAACCCTAAACCTATCCCTTACCCTTACCATAACCCTAACCTAACCCTAACCCTTACACTTACCCTAACCCTAACTCTAAACGTAACACTAACCCTAACCTTAATCCCAATATTTACCCTCACCCAAACTCTAACCTGAACCCTAACCCTAACACTTACCCTAACCTTAACCGTAACCCTAACCCATACGGTTACCCTAATCCTAACCCTAACCCTAACCCTTACCCTAAGACTTACCCTAACCCTAACCCTAACCCTAACACTTACACTTTCCCTAACCTAACCCTTACACTAACCCTTACCCTAAACCTAACCCTAACCGTTAACCTAACTCTTATCCTTACCCTAAACCTAACACTAAACCTAACACTAACCCTAACCCCTATCCCTAACCGTAACCCTAACCCTAACCGTAAACCTAACCCTTACCCTAACCCAAACCCTAACCCCAATCCTTACCCTAAACCTAATCCTTACCCTCTCCCTAACCCAAACCCTAACCCTAACCCTTACCCTTACCATAACCCTATCCCTAACCCTAACCCTAACTTTAACCCTAACCCTATCCCTAACCCTTAACTTTACCCTAACCCTAACCATAAACCTAACCCTAACCCTAACATTTACCCTGACTCTAACCCTAACCCGAAACCTAAACCTAACCCTAACCTTAACCATAACACCAAACTCTAACCGTAACCCTAACTCTTACCCTAACCCTAACCCTTACCCTAACGCTAACCTAACACTAAGCCTAACCCTAAACCTAACCCTAACCCTAACACATACCCTTACCCTAACCTTAAACCTAACCCTAACCTTTACCCGAACCCTAACCCTAACCCTTACACTAACCCTAAACCTAACCCCTAACCCTAACCCTTACCCTAACCCTAAATCTAACCCTAGCCCTTACCCTAAACCTAACCCTAAAACTAACCCTAACCCTATCCTTAACCCTTAACCTAACCCTATCCCTTCCCCTTCCCCTAACCCTAACCCTAACCGTAACCCTAACCCTAACCCTTACCCTAACCCTAACCATAACCTCTAACCATAACCATAACCCTTCCCCTTATCCTAACCCTAACCCTAACCCTAACACTTATCCTTACCCTAACACCTACCCTAACCCTAACCCTAACCCGAACACTTACCCTTACCCTAACCCTAAACCTAACCTTAAAAGCCAACCCTAAAACTGACCCTAACCCTAACCCTTACCCTTACCCTTAATCTTACCCTAACTCTAACCCTAAACCTAA
>JANJXV010000181.1:327500-370000 GCA_024803745.1 Megascapheus bottae | reverse complement strand
CTAACCCTAACCCTAACCCTAACCCTTACCCTTACCCGACCCAAACCCTAAACCTAACCCTAATCCTAACCCTAACACATACCCTTACCCTAACCCTAACCCTAACGTTAACATCAACACTAAACCTAAGCCTAACCCTAACCCTAACACTAAACCTAACCCTAACCCTAAACCTAACGCTAACCCTAACCCTTACCCTAAACCTAACCTTAACCCCAACACTAAACCTAAACCTAACACTATCCCTAACCCTTACCCTTACCCTAAACCAAACACTAAACCTTACCCTAACCCTAACCCTAACCCTAACTCTTACCCTTAACCTAACCCTAACCCTAACACTAACCCTTACCATAACCCTAAACCTAACACTAATCCTAACCCTTACCCTAACCCTAACCTTAACACCTAACCTTTACCCTAACCCTAACCCTAACCCTAAACCTAACCCTAAACCTAACCCTTACCCTTACACTAACCCTAACCGTAAACCTAACCCTTAATGTTACCCTAACCCTAACCCTTACCCTAACCCTAAACTTAACCCTAAACCTAATCCTAACCCTTACCCTAACCCTAACCCTAATCCAAACTCTAACCCTTACCCTTACCCTAACCCTAACCCTAACCCTAAACCTAACCCTAACCCTATCCCTAACCCTAACCCTAACCCTTACCCTAACCCGAACCCTAACCCTAACCCTAACCCTTACCCTAACCCTAACACTAATCCAAACCCTAAACCTAACTCTTATCCTAACCTTAACCCTAACCCTAACCTTAACCCTAGCCCTAAACCTAACCTTAACCCTAACACTTATCCTTTGCCTAACCCTAACCCTAAACCTAAACCTAAACCTAAACCTAACCTTAACCCTAACCCTTATCCTTTCCCTAACCCCAACCCTAACCCTATCTCAAACCCTAAACCTAACCCAAACCCTTACCCTAACGCTAACACCAACCTTATTACTAACCCTAACCCTAACTCTAACCCTTACCCTAACACAAACACTAACCCTGATCCTTACCGTAGCCCTAACCCAACCCATAAACCTTCCCCTTCCCCTAACCCTAACACTAACCCTTACCCTAACCCTAACCTTAAACCTAACCCAAACCCTAACCCTAACACTAACCCTAACACTAAACTTAACCCTCACCCTAACCCTAACCCTAAGCCTTTCCCTTACCCTAACCCTAACCCTACCCTAACCCTTACCCTTACACTAACCCTAAACCTAACCCTAACCCCAACCCTAAACCTAACCCTAACCCTAACCTAACCCTTACCCTAAACCTAACCCTTACCCTAACCATAATGTTAACCACAACACTAAACCTAACCCTAAACCTAACCCTAACCCTTACCCTAACCCAAACCCTAAACCTAACCCTAAACCTAACCGTAACACATACCCTTACCCTAACCCTAACGTAAACCCCAACACTAAACCTTACCCTAACCCTAACCCTAACCCTAACACTTACCCTTAACCTAACCCTTACCCTAACACTAAGCCTTACCATAACTCTAACCATAACACTAACGCTCACCCTTGCCCTAACCTTAACCCTAAAACCTAACCCTTACCCTAACCCTAACGCTAACCCTAACACTTACACTAACCCTAACCGTAAACCTAAACCTTAACCTTACCCTAACCCTAATCCTAACCCTTACCCTAACCCTAACCCTAACCCTAAACCTAACCCTAACCCTTACCATAACCCTAAACCTAATCCTAACTCTAACCCTTACCCTTACCCTAACCCTAACCCTAACCCTAACCCTAATCCTAAACTTAACCATAATCCTTACCCTTACCCTAACCCTAACCCTAACCCTAACCTTTAACCTAACACTAACACTAACCCTAACCCCCAATGCTAACACTTACCGTAAACTTAAACCAAACCCTAACCCCTAACCCTAACCCTATCCCTAACCCTAACCCCTAACCCTAACACTGCCCTAACCCTTACCCTTTCCCTAACCCTAACGCTAATCCTAACCCTAACCCTTACCCTAACCCTAAACCTATCCCTATCCCTTACCCTTACCCTAAAACTAAACTTAACCCCAAACGTAACACTTAATGTTACCCTAACCCTAACCCTTACCCTAACCATAAACTTAACCCTAAACCTAATCCTAACCCATACCCTAACCCTAACCCTAATCCAAACTCTAACCCTTACCCTTACCCTAACCCTAACCCTAACCCTAAACCTAACCCTAACCCTAACCTTAACCCTAACCCTTACCCTAACCCTAACCCTAACCCTAAACCTAACCCTAACCCTAAACCTAACCCTTACCCTTAAACTAACCCTTACCCTAAACCTATCCCTAACCCTTACCATTACCCAACCTTAACCCTAAACCTGGCTCTAAACCTAAACTTTACCCTATCCCTTATCCTTTCCATAACCCTAACCCTAACCCTAACCCTAAACCTAACCCTAACCCTAACCCTAACCCTAACCTAACCCTAACTCTTATCCTAACACTATCCCTAACCCTAACCCTAACCCTAACCCTTAACCTAACCCTAACACTAACCATAACCCCTAACCCTACCCATACTCTAACCCTATCCGTAACCCTAACCCTAACCCTTACCTAACCCTAACCCTAACCGTAACCCTAACCCTTACCCTAACCCTAACACTAACCCTAATCCTAACCCTAACCCTCACCCTAACCCTAACCCTAAACCTAACCATAAACCTTACCCTTACCCTAACCCTAACCGTAACCTTAACACTACCCCTAACCCTAAACCTAACCGTAACCCTAACCCTTATCCTTTCCCTAACCCTAATCCTAACCCTAACCCTTACCCTAACCCTAACCCTAACCCTATCCTAACCCTTACACTTACCCTAATGCTAACCCTAACCTTACCTCTAACCCTAACCCTAAACCTAACCCTTACCCTTACCCTAACCCTAACACTAACCTTAATGCTAACTCTAACCCTAACCCTAACCCTTACCCTAACACTAACACTAACCCTAATCCTTACCCTAACCCTAACCCTAACCCTTACCCTTTCCCTTACCCTAACACTAACTGTAACACTAACCCTTACCCTTAACCTAACCCTAACCCTAAACCTAACCCTAACCCTTACCCTAACCCTAACCTTAAACCTAACCTTAACGCTGACACTAACACTAAACCTAACCCTAACCTTAACCTTCACCCTAACCCTAACCCTAACCCTTACCCTTACCCTAACCCTAACCCTAACCCTAAAACTTACCCTTACCCTAACCCTAAACCTACCCTTAACCCCAACCCTAAACCTAACCCGAACACTAACCCTAACCCTTACCCTAACCCTAAACCTTACCTTAACCCCAAACCTACACCTAACCCTAACCCTAACCCTAACCCTAACCCTTACCCTACTCCTAACTCTAACCCAAACCTAACGTTAACCAAAACACTAAACCTAACCCTAACCCTAAACCTAACCCTAACCCTAACCCTTACCCTAACCCTAACCTTAACCAAAACACTAAATCTAACTGTAACCCTAACCCTAAACCTTACACTTACCCTAAATCTAACCCTAATCCTTACCCTAAACCTAACCCTAATCCTAACCCTAACCCTTACCTTAACCTTAACACTAACTCTAAGCCTTACCCTTACCCTAACGCTAACCCTAACACTAAGCCTAACCCTAACCCTAACCCTAACGCACACCTTACCCTAACCCTAACCCTAACCCCAACTGTAACCCTAGAAATAACCCTAATCCTAACCCTAAACCTAACCCTTACCCTAACCCTAACCCTAATCCTAACCCTTACCCTTACCCTAACCCTAAACCTAACCTTAAAACCCAACCCTAAAACTGACCCTAACCCTAACCCTTACCCTTAATCTTACCCTAACCCTACCCCTAAACCTAATCCTAACCTTAACCCTAACCATTACCCTACCCCTAACTCTAATCCTATCTCTAACCCTTACCTTACCCTTACCATAACCCTAACAATAAACCTAACCCTAACCCATACCCTTACGCTCACCCTAAACCTAATGGAAACCCTAATCCTATCCCTAACCCTAACTCTTATCCTTACCCTGACCCTAAGCCTAAACCTAACACTAACCCTAACCCTTAACCCTAACCGTAACCGTAACCCTAACCCTAACCCTAACCCCAACCCTAGCCCTTCCCCTAACCCCAACCCTAACCCTAATCCTTACCCTAACCATAACCCTAACCCTTAACCTTTCCCTAACCCTAACCCTTACCCTAACCCTAACCCTAACACTAACCGTAAACCTAACTCTTATCCTTACCCTAAACCTAACACTAAACCTAACACTATCCCTAACCCCTAACCCAAACCGTAACCCTAACCCTAACCGTAACCCTAACCCTTACCCTAACCCAAACCCTAACCCCAATCCTTACCCTAAACCTAACACTTACCCTTTCCCTAACCCTAACCCTAAACCTAACCCTTACCCTTACCATAACCCTAACCCTAACCCTAACCCTAACTTTAACCCTAACCCTATCCCTAACCCTTAACCTTACCCTAACCCTACCCTAAACCTAACCCTAACCCTAACATTTACCCTTACTCTAAACCTAACCCTAAACCTAAACCTACCCCTAACCTTAACCATAACACCAAACCCTAACCCTAACCCTTACCCTAACCCTTACCCTTACCCTACGCTAACCTAACACTAAGCCTAACCCTAACCCTAACACAATTCCTGACACATACCCTTACCCTAACCCTAAACCTAACCCTAAACTTTACCCTAACCCTAACCCTAACCCTAAATCTAACACTTACCCTAACCCTAAACCTAACCCCTAACCCTAACCCTTACCCTAACCCCAGCCCTAACCCTAACCCTTACACTTAAGGTAACCCTAAACCTAACCCTAACCCTAACCTTAACCCTTAACCTAACCCTAACCCTTCCCCTTCCCCTAATCTTAACCCTAAACCTAACACTAACCCTAACCCTAACCCTAACCCTTAGCCTAACCCTAACCCAAACCCTAACCCCTAACGCTAACCCTAACCCTTCCACTTATCCTAACCCTAACCCTACCCCTAACACTTATCCTTACCCTAACACCTACCCTAACCCTAACCCTAACCCTAACCCTTACCCTAACTCTAACCCTAACCCTCACCCTTATACTTACCCTAACCCTAAACCTAACCCTAACCCTAAATCTAACCCTAACCCTTACCCTTACCCTTACACTAACCCAAACCCTAACCCTAACCCTAAAACTTACACTTAACCTAAATCTAACCCTAACCCTTACCCTAAACCTAACCCTAATCCTAACCCTAACCCTTACCCTAACCGTAACCCTAAACCTAACCCTAACCCTAACCCTAACAGTAACCCTTACCCTAATGCTAACCCTAACACTAACCCTAACCATAACCCTTACCCTAACTCTAACCCTAATCCTACCCCTAACCTTACCCTAACCCTAAACCTAACCTTAAAACCCAACCCTAAAACTGACCCTAACCCTAACCCTAACCCTTACCCTTAATCTTACCCTAACCCTAACCCTAAACCTAACCCTAACATTAACCCTAACCATTACCCTAACCCTAACCCTAATCCTAACCCTAGCCCTTACCCTTACCCTAACCCTAACCCTAACCCTAACCTTAACCCTAAACCTAAACCTAACCCTAACCCTAAACTTAACCCTAACCCTTACCCTTACCCTAAACCTAACCCTAACCCTAACCATAAACCTAACCCTAACCCTAACCATAACTCTAACCCTTACCCTTAGCATAAACCTAACAATAAACCTAACCCTAACCCTTACCCTTACGCTCACCCTAAACCTAACCTTAACCCTAACCCTAAAGCTAACCTTAACCCTAAACCTTATCCTTACCCTAACACTAACCCTAACCCCTAACCCTAACCCATACCCTAAGCCTATCCCTAACCCTAACCCTAAGCCTTACCCTAACCCTTAACCTTCCCCTAACACTAACCCTAAACCCTAACACTAACCGTAACCCTAAGCCAAACCGTAACCCTAACCCTTAACCTAACCTAAACCCTAACACCAATCCTTACCCTAAACCTAACCCTTACCCTTTCCCTAACCCTAATCCTAACCCTAACCCTTAACTTTACCATAACCCTAACCCTAACACTAACTTTAACCCTAACCCTATCCCTAACCCGTAACCTTACCCTAAACCTAACCCTAAAACTAACCCTAAACCTAACACTCACCCTTACTCTAAACCTAACCCTAAACCTAAACCTAACCCTAACTTTCACCATAACACCAAACCCTAACCCTAACCCTAACGCTTACCCTAAACCTTACCCTTACCCTAATGCTAACCCTAACACTAAGCCTAACCCTAACCCTAACCCTAACCCTAACCCTAACACATATCTTACCCTAACCCTAACGCTAACCCTAACCCCTAATCCTAACCCTTACCCTAACCCTAACCCTAACCCTTACCCTTAACCTAACCCTAAACCTAACCCTAACCCTAACCTTAACCTTTAACCTAACCCTAACACTTCCACTTCCCCTAACCCTAACCCTAAACCTAACACTAACCCTAACCCTAACCCTAACCCTTACCCTTACCCTAACCCTAAACCTAAACCTAACACTAACCCCTAACCCTAACCCTAACCCTCACCCTTATCCTAACACTAACCCTAACCCTAACACTTATCCTTACCCTAACACCTACCCTAACCCTAACCCTAACCCTAACCCTTACCCTAACTCTAACCCTAACCATAACCCTTACACTTACCCAACACTAACCCTAAACCTAGCCCTAACCATTACCCTAACTCTAACCCTAACCCTTACACTTACCCAACCCTAAACCTAACCCTAACCCTAACTCTAATTCTAACCCTTACCCTTACCCTTACCCTTACCCTAACCCAAACCCTAACCCTAACCCTAAACCTTACACTTACCCTAAACCTAACCCTAATCCTAAACCTAACCCTTACCCTAACCTTAACCCTAACCCTAACCCTAACCCTTAACCTTACCCTAACGCTAATCGTAGCACTAAGCCTAACCCTAACCCTAACCCTAACCCGAACACATACCTTACCCTAACCCTAACCCTAACCCTAAGCGTAACCCTAGAAATAACCCTAATCCTAACCCTAACCCTAACCCTAACCCTATTCCTAATCCTTACCCTTACCCTAACCCTAAAACTAACCTTAAAACCCAACCCTAAAACTGACCCTAACCCTAACCCTAACCCTTACCAATAATCTTACCCTAACCCTAACCCTAAACCTAATCCTAACCTTAACCCTAACCATTACCCTACCCCTAACTCTAATCCTATCTCTAACCCTTACCCTTACCATAACCCTAACAATAAACCTAACCCTAACCCTAACATTTACCCATACTCTAAACCTAACCCTAACCCTAACCCTTACCCTAATTCTAACCCTAACCCTAACCCTTACACTTACCCTAACCCTAAACCTAACCCTAACCCTAACTCTAACCCTAACCCTTACCCTTACCCTTACACTAACCCAAATCCTAACCCTAACCCTAAACCTTACACTTAACCTAAATCTAACCCTAACCCTTACCCTAAACCTAACCCTAATCCTAACCCTAACCCTTACCCTAACCGTAACCGTAACCCTAACCCTAACCCTAACCCTAACAGTAACCCTTACCCTAACGCTAACCCTAAGACTAAGCCTAACCCTAACCCTAACCCTACCACATACCCTTACCCTAACCCTAACCCTAACTCTAACCGTAACTCTAAAAATAACCCTAATCCTAACCCTAACCATAACCCTTACCCTAACACTAACCCTAATCCTACCCTTCACCTTACCCTAACCCTAAACCTAACCTTAAAACCCAACCCTAAAACTGACCCTAACCCTAATCCTAACCCTTACACTTAATCTTACCCTAACCCTAACCCTAAACCTAACCCTAACATTAACCCTAACCATTACCCTAACCCTAACCCTAATCCTAACCCTAGCCCTTACCCTTACCCTAACCCTAACCCTAACACTAAACCTAAAACTAACCCTAACCCTAAACTTAACCCTAACCCTTACCCTTACCCTAAACCTAACCCTATCCCTAACCATAAACCTAACCCTAACCCTAACCCTAACTCTAACCCTTACCCTTACCATAAACCTAACAATAAGCCTAACCCTAACCCTTACCCTTACGCTCACCCTAAACCTAACCTTAACCCTAACCCTAACCCTAACCTTAACCCTAACCCTTATCCTTACCCTAACACTAACCCTAACCCTAACCCTAACCCTAACCCTTACCCTAACCCTTAAACTTCCCCTAAAACTAACCCTAACCCCTAACCCTAACCCATACCATAACCCTATCCCTAACCCTAAACCTAACCCTTACCCTAACACTAACCCTAACCCTAACCCTAATCCTTACCCTAACCCTAACACTAATCCAAGCCCTAAACCTAACCCTTAACCTAACCTTAACCCTAAACCTAACCCTAACCCTAGTACTAAACCTAACCGTAACCCTAACCCTTATCCTTTGCCTAACCATAACCCTAAACCTAAACCTAAACCTAACCTTAACCCTAACCCTTATCCTTTCCCTAACCCCAACCCTAACCCTAACTCTAACCCTAAACCTAACCCAAACCCTTACCCTAACACTAACACCAACCTTACTGCTAACCCTAACCCTAACTCTAACCCTTACCCTAACACTAACACTAACCCTAATCCTTAACCTAGCCCTAACCCAACCCATAATCCTTCCCCTTCCCCTAACCCTAACACTAACCCTTACCCTAACCCTAACCTTAAACCTAACCCTAACCCTAACCCTAACACTAAACCTAACCCTAAACTTAACCCTCACCCTAACCCTAACCCAAAGCCTTTCCCTTACCATAACCCTAACCCTACCCTAACCCTTACCCTTACCCTATCCCTAAACCTAACCATAACCCCAAACCTAAACCTAACCCTAACCCTAACCCTAACCCTTACCCTAACCCTAACCCTTACCCTAACCATAACGTTAACCCCAACACTAAACCTAACCCTAACCCTAACCCTAACCCTTACCCTAACCCAAACCCTAAACCTAACCCTAAACCTAACCGTAACATACCCTTACCCTAACCCTAACGTCAACCCCAACACTAAACCTTACCCTAACCCTAACCCTAACCCTAACTCTTACCCTTAACCTAACCCTTACCCTAACACTAAGCCTTACCTTAACTCTAACCCTAACACTAACGAAAACCCTTACCCTAACCCTAACCCTAACACCTAACCCTTACCCTAACCCTAAACCTAACCCTTACTCTTACACTAACCCTAACCGTAAACCTAAACCTTAACCTTACCCTAACCCTAATCCTAACCCTTATCCTAACCCTAACCCTAACCCTAAACTTAACCCTAACCCTTACCATAACCCTAAACCTAATCCTAACTCTAACCCTTACCCTTACCCTAACCCTAACCCTAACCCTAACCCTAACCTTTAACCTAATCCTAACACTAACCCTAACCCCAATTCCAAACCTTACCGTAAACTTAAACCAAACCCTAACCCCTAACCCTAACCCTATCCCTAACCCTAACCCCTAACGCTAACACTGCCCTAACCCTTACCCTTTTCCTAACCCTAAAGCTAACCCTAACCCTAACCCTTACCCTAACCCTAAACCTATCCCTATCCCTTACCCTTACCCTAAGCCTAAACCTAACCCTAAACCTAACCCTTACCCTTACCTTAAACCTAACCCTAACCCTAAACCTTACACGTACCTTAACCTAACCCTAACCCTTACCCTAAACCTAACCCTAACCCTTACCCTAAACCTAACCTTAACCCTACCCGTAACCCTTACCCTAACCCTTACCCTTACCCTAATGCTAAACCTAACCCTTACCCTAACACTAAACTTAACACATACACTTACCCTAACCCTAACCCTAACTCTAACCGTAACCCTAAAACTAAACCTAATCCTAACCTTAACCCTAACCCTAAAGACCTTTCCATAACCCTAAACTTAACCCCAACGCTAAACCTAACCCTAACCGGAATCCTTACCCTAACCCTAACCCTTACCCTAACCTAACCTTACCCTTACCCTAACCCTAACCGTAACCTTAACCTTAAACCTAAAGCTAACCCAAACCCTTACCCTTACCCTAAGCATAACCATAAACCTAACCCTAACCCTAACACTGTCCCTAACCCTATCCCTTACGCTTACCTAACCCAACCCTAAACCTAAACCTAAACCTAACCCTAACCCTTATCCTAACCCTATGCTAACCCTAACACTAACATTTACCCTCACCCTAACCATAAACCTAACCCTAACCATAACCCTTACCCTAACCCTAAACCTAACCATAAACTTTACCCTAACCCTAACCCTAACACTAACCCTTACCCTAACCCTAAACTTAACCGCTAACCCTAACCCTTACCCTAACCCTAACCCTAAACCTAACCCTAACCCTTACCATTAACCTAACCCTAACCTTAACCATAACACTAACCCTAGCCCTTACCCTTACCCTAACCCTAACCCTAACCCTAACCCTAAACCTAAACCTAACCCTAACCATAAACTTAACCCTAACCCTTACCCTTACCCTAACCCAAACCCTAACCCTAACCCTAAACCTTACACTTAACCTAAATCTAACCCTAACCCTTACCCTAAACCTAACCGTAATCCTAACCCTAACCCTTACGCTAACCATCATCCTAACCCTAAACCTAACCCTAACCCTTACCCTAATGCTAACTCAAACACTAAGCCTAACCCTAAACCTAACCCTAACACATACCCTTACCCTAACCCTAACCCTAACTCTAACCGTAACCCTAAAAATAACCATAATCCTGACCCTAACCCTTACCCTAACACTAACCCTAATCCTAACTCTTACCTTTACCCTAACCCTAAAACTAACCTTAAAACCAAACCCTAAAACTGACCATAACCCTAACCCTAACCCTTACCCTTAATCTTACCCTAAACCTAACCCTAACCCTAACCCCACACCTACCACTTACCCTCACCCCAAACCTAACCCTAATCCTCACCCTAACCCTAACCCTAACCCTAACACATACCCTTACCCTAAACTTAAACCTAAACCTAACCTTTACCCTAACCCTAACCCTAAGCCTTACACTAACCCTAAACCTAACCCCTAACCCTAACCCTTACCCTAACCCTAACCCTAACCCTAACCCTAACCCTTACCCTTAACCTAACCCTAAACCTAACCCTAACCCTAACCTTAACCCTTAACCTAACCCTATCCCTTCCCTTTCCCCTAACCCTAACCCTAAACCTAACACTAACCCTGACCCTAACCGTAACCCAAACCCTAACCCTAACCCTTACCCTAACCCTAACCCTAACCGTAACCCCTAACCATAACCATAACACTTCCCCTTATCCTAACCCTAACCCTAACCCTAACACTTATCCTTACCCTAACATCTACCCTAACCCTAACCCTAACCCTAACCCTTACCCTAACTCTAACCCTAACCCTAACCCTTACCCTAACCCTAAACCTAACCTTAAAACCCAACCCTAAAACTGAACCTAACCCTAACCCTAAACCTTACCCTTAATCTTAGCCTAACCCTAACCCTAAACCTAATCCTAACCTTAACTCTAACCATTACCCTAACCCTAACTCTAAACCTAACTCTAACCCTTACCCTTACCATAACCCTAACAATAAACCTAACCCTAACCCTTACCCTTACGCTCACCCTAAACCTAACCGGAACCCTAAACCTATCCCTAACCCTAACTCTTACCCTTACCCTGACCCTAAGCCTAAACCTAACACTAACCCTAACCCTTAACCCTAACCGTAACCCTAACCCTAACCTTAAACCCAATCCTAACCGCAATCCTTACCCTAAACCTAACACTTACACTTTCCCTAACCCTAACCCTAACCCTTACCCTTACCCTAACGCTAACCCTAACCCTAACCGTAAACCTAACTCTTATCCTTACCCTAAACCTAACACTAAACCTAACACTATCCCTAACCCCTAACCCAAACCGTAACCCTAACCCTAACCGTAACCCTAACCCTTACCCTAACCCAAACCCTAACCCCAATCCTTACCCTAAACCTAACACTTAGACTTTCCCTAACCCTAACCCTAACACTTACCCTTACCATAACCCTAACCCAAACCCTAACCCTAAATTTAACCCTAACCCTATCCCTAACCCTTAACCTTACCCTAACCCTAACCCTAAACCTAACCCTAACCCTAACATTTACCCTTACTCTAACCCTAACCCTAAACCTAAACCTACCCCTAGCCTTAACCCTAACACCAAATCCTAACCCTAACCCTTACCCTAACCCTTACCCTTACCCTAACGCTAACCTAACACTAAGCCTAAACCTAACCCTAACCGTAACCCTAAAACATACCCTTACCCTAACCCTAAACCTAACCCTAACCTTTACCCTAACTCTAAGCCTAACCCTAACCCTAACCCTAACACTTACCCTAACCCTAAACCTAACCCCTAACCCTAACCCTTACCCTAACCCTAACCCTAACCCTTACCCTTAACGTAACCCTAAACCTAACCCTAACCCTAACCTTAACCCTTAACCTAACACTAACCCTTCCCCTTCCCGTAACCCTAACCCTAAACCTAACCCTAACCCTAACCCTAACCCTAACCCTAACCCTTAGCCTAACGCTAACCTAACCCTAACCCCTAACCCTAACCCTTACTCTTACCTAACCCTAATCTTAACCCTAACACTTATCCTTACCCTAACACCTACCATAACCCTAACAATAACCCTAACCCTTACCTTTACTCTAACCCTAACCCTAACCCTTACACTTACCCTAACCCTAAACCTAACCCTAACCCTAACTCTAACCCTAACCCTTACCCTTACCCTTTCCCTAACCCAAACCCTAACCCTAACCCTAAACCTTACACTTAACCTAAATCTAACCCTAACCCTTACCCTAAACCTAATCCTAATTCTAACCCTAACCCTTACGCTAACCATCATCCTAACCCTAACCCTAACCCTAACCCTTACCCTAACGCTAACTCTAACACTAAGCCTAACCCTAACCCTAACCCTAACACATACCCTTCCCTAAACCTAACCCTAACTCTAACCGTAACCCTAAAAATAACCCTAATCCTAACCCTAACCCTAACCCTTACCCTAACACTAACCCTAATCCTAACCCTTACCCTTACCCTAACCCTAAACCTAACCTTAAAACCCAACCCTAAAACTGACATAACCCTAAACCTAACCCTTACCCTTAATCTTACCCTAACGCTAACCCTAACCCTAACCCTAACCCTTACTCTAACCCTTACCCTAACCCTAACCCTAACACCTAACCCTTACCCTAACCCTAACCCTAACCATAACCCTTACCCTTATACTAGCCATAACCGTAAACCTAAACCTTAACCTTACCCTAACCCTAATCCTAACCCTTACCCTAACCCTAACCCTAACCCTAAACCTAACCCTAACCCTTACCATAACCCTAACCCTAATCCTAACTCTAACCCTTACCCTTACCCTAACCCTAACCCTAACCCTAACCCTAACCCTTACCATAACCCTTACCTTTACCCAACCCTAACAATCACCTTAACCCTAAACCTATCTCTAAACCTAACCTTAACCCTAACCCTTATCCTTTCCCTAACCCTAACCCTAACCATAATCCTAACAATAACCCGTACCCTAACACTAACAATAACCCGTACCCTAAACCTAACCCCAACCTAAACCTTACTCTTACCCTAACCCTAACCCTAACCCTAACACCTATCCTAATACTAACCCTAACCCTAACCCTAACCCTTAACCTAACCCTAACACTAACCCTAACCCCCAATGCTAACCCTTACGGTAAACTTAAACCAAACCCTAACCCCTAACCCTAACCCTATCCCTAACCCTAACCCCTAACCCTAACACTGCCCTAACCCTTACCCTTTTCATAACCCTAATGCTAACCCTAACCCTAACCCTTACCCTAACCCTAAACCTATCCCTATTCCTTACCCTTACCCTAAACCTAAACCTAACCCTAAACCTAACCCTTACCCTTACCTTAACCCTAACCCTAACCCTAAACCTTACCCGTACCCTAAACCTAACCCTAACCCTTACCCTAAACCTAACCTTAACCCTACCCGTAACCCTTACCCTTACCTTAACCCTAACCCTTACCCTAACCCTTACCCTTACCCTAATGCTAAACCTAACCCTTACCCTAACTCTAAACTTAACACATACACTTACCCTAACCCTAACCCTAACTCTAACCGTAACCCTAAAACTAACCCTAATCCTAACCTTAACCCTAACCCTAAACCTTACCCTAACCCTAAACTTAACCCCAACGCTAAACCTAACACTAACCCGAATCCTTACCCTAACCCTAACCCTAACCCTAACCTAAACTTACCCTTACCCTAACCCTAACCGTAACCTTAACCTTAAACCTAAAGCTAACCCAAACCATTACTCTTACCCTAACCATAACCATAAGCCTAACCCTAACCCTAACCCTGTCCCTAACCCTATCCCTTACCCTTACCTAACCCAACCCTAAACCTAACCCTAACCCTAACCCTAACCCTTATCCTAACCCTACGCTAACCCTAACACTAACACTTATCCTAACCCTAACCCTGAACCTAACCCTAACCATAACCCTTACCCTAACCCTAAACCTATCCCTAAACTTTACCCTAACCCTAACCCTAACCCTAAACCTTACCCTAATCCTAAACCTAACCCCTAACCTAACCCTTACCCTAACTCTAACCCTAAACCTAACCCTAACACTTATCCTTAACCTAACCCTAAACTTAACCATAACACTAACCCTAGCCCTTACCCTAACCCTAACCCTAACCCTAAACCTAAACCTAACCCTAAACTTAACCCTAACCCTTACCCTTACACTAAACCTAACCCTAACCCTAACCCTAAACCTAACCCTAACCCTTACCCTAACCCTAACCCTAAACCTAACCCTAACCCTTACCCTTAACCTAACCCTAACCTTAACCGTAACACTAACCCTAGCCCTTACCCTTACCCTAACCCTAAACCTAACCCTAACCCTAAACTTAACCCTAACCCTTATCCTTACCCTAACCCTAACCCTAAACCTAACCCTAACCCTAACCCTAAACCTAACCCTTACCCTTACCATAACCCTAAACCTAACCCTAACCCTTACACTTACCATAACCCTAACCCTAACCCTGAACCTAACCTTAACCGTAACCCTTACACTTACCCTAACTCTAACCCTAACCCTAACCCTAACCCTAAACCTATCCCTTACCCTTACCATAACCCTAACCTAACCCTAACCCTTACACTTACCCTAACCCTAAACCTAACCCTAAACCTATCCCTTACCCTTACCATAACCCTAACCTAACCCTAACCCTTACACTTACCCTAACCCTAACTCTAAACGTAACACTAACCCTAACCTTAATCCCAATATTTACCCTCACCCAAACCCTAACCTGAACCCTAACCCTAACACTTACCCTAACCTTAACCGTAACCCTAACCCATACGGTTACCCTAATCCTAACCCTAACCCTAACCCTTACCCTAAGACTTACCCTAACCCTAATCCTAACCCTAACACTTACACTTTCCCTAACCCTAACCCTTACACTAACCCTTACCCTAAACCTAACCTTAACCGTTAACCTAACTCTTATCCTTACCCTAAACCTAACACTAAACCTAACACTAACCCTAACCCCTATCCCTAACCGTAACCCTAACCCTAACCGTAAACCTAACCCTTACCCTAACCCAAACCCTAACCCCAATCCTTACCCTAAACCTAACCCTTACCCTCTCCCTAACCCAAACCCTAACCCTAACCCTTACCCTTACCATAACCCTATCCCTAACCCTAACCCTAACTTTAACCCTAACCCTATCCCTAACCCTTAACTTTACCCTAACCCTAACCATAAACCTAACCCTAACCCTAACATTTACCCTGACTCTAACCCTAACCCGAAACCTAAACCTAACCCTAACCTTAACCATAACACCAAACTCTAACCGTAACCCTAACTCTTACCCTAACCCTAACCCTTACCCTAACGCTAACCTAACACTAAGCCTAACCCTAAACCTAACCCTAACCCTAACACATACCCTTACCCTAACCTTAAACCTAACCCTAACCTTTACCCGAACCCTAACCCTAACCCTTACACTAACCCTAAACCTAACCCCTAACCCTAACCCTTACCCTAACCCTAAATCTAACCCTAGCCCTTACCCTAAACCTAACCCTAAAACTAACCCTAACCCTATCCTTAACCCTTAACCTAACCCTATCCCTTCCCCTTCCCCTAACCCTAACCCTAACCGTAACCCTAACCCTAACCCTTACCCTAACCCTAACCATAACCTCTAACCATAACCATAACCCTTCCCCTTATCCTAACCCCAACACTAACCCTAACACTTATCCTTACCCTAACACCTACCCTAACCCTAACCCTAACCCGAACACTTACCCTTACCCTAACCCTAAACCTAACCTTAAAAGCCAACCCTAAAACTGACCCTAACCCTAACCCTTACCCTTACCCTTAATCTTACCCTAACTCTAACCCTAAACCTAATCCTAACCTTAACCCTAACCATTACCCTAACCCTAACTCTAAACCTAACCCTAACCCTTACCCTTACCATAACCCTAACAATAAACCTAACCCTAACCCTTACACTTACGCTCACCCTAAACCTAACCGGAACCCTAAACCTATCCCTAACCCTAACTCTTATCCTTACCCTGACCCTAAGCCTAAACCTAACACTAACCCTAACCCTTAACCCTAACCGTAACCCTAACCCTAACACTAACCCTAACCCCAAACCTACCCCTTACCCTAACCCCATCCCTAACCCTAATCCTTACCCTAACCCTAACCATAACGCTAAACCTTAACCTTTCCCTAATCCTGACCCTTACCCTAACCCTAACCCTAACCCTAACCGTAAACCTAACTCTTATCCTTACCCTAAACCTAACACTAAACCTAACACTATCCCTAACCCCTAACCCAAACCGTAACCCTAACCCTAACCGTAACCCTAACCCTTACCCTAACCCAAACCCTAACCCCAATCCTTACCCTAAACCTAACCCTAACCCTAACCCTAACTTTAACCCTAACCCTAACCTAAATCTAATCCTAACCCTTACCCTAACCCTAACCTTAAACCTAACCCAAACCCTAACCCTAACACTAACCCTAACCTTAAACTTAACCCTCACCCTAACCGTAACCCTAACCCTTACCCTTATCATAACCCTAAACCTACCCAAACCCTTTCCCTTACCCTAACCCTAAACCTAACCCTAACCCCAACCCTAACTAACCCTAACCCTAACCCTAACCCTTACCCTAACCCAAACCCTAAACCTAACCCTAAACTAACCGTAACAAATACCCTTACCCTAACCCTAACGTTAACCCCAACACTAAACCTAACCCTAACCCTAACCCTAACCATAACCGTAACCCTAAACCTAACCCTAACCCTAACCCTTACCCTAACCCTAACCTTAACAACAACACTAAACCTAAACCTAACCCTAAACCTAACTCTTACCCTTACCCTAAACCAAACACTAAACCTTACCCTAACCCTAACCCTAACCCTTACCTTAACCTAACCCTTACCCTAACACTAAGCCTTACCATAACTATAACCCTAACACTAACGCTATCCCTTAACCTAACCCTAACCCTAACACCTAACCCTTACCCTAAACCTAACCCTAACAATAACCCTTACCCTTACAGTAACCCTAACCGTAAACCTAATCCTTAACCTTACCCTAAACCTAATCCTAACCCTTACCCTAACCCTAACCCTAACCCTAAACCTAACCCTAACCCTTACCATAATCCTAACCCTAATCCTAACTCTAACCCTTACCCTTACCCTAACCCTAAACCTAACCCTAAACCTAACCCTAACCCCAAACTTAACCCTGATCCTTACAGTTACCCTAACCCTAACCCTAACCCTAACCCTAACCCTTACCCTAACCCTTACCCTTACCCAACCCTAACAATCACCTTAACCCTAAACCTAGCTCTAAACCTAACCTTAACCCTAACCCTTATCCTTTCCCTAAACCTAACCCTAACCATAACCCTAACAATAACCCGTACCCTAACCCTAACCCTAACCTAAACCTTACCCTAACCCTAACCCTAACCCTAACCCTAACACCTATCCTAACCCTAACCCTAACCCTAACCCTAACCCTAAACCTTAAACTAACCCTAACACTAACCCTAACCCCCAATGCTAACACTTACCGTAAACTTAACCCAAACCCTAACTCCTAACCCTAACCCTATCCCTAACCCTAACCCCTAACACTAACACTGCCCTAACCCTTACCCTTTTCCTAACCCTAACGCTAACCCTAACCCTAACTCTTACCCTAACCCTAAACCTATCCCTATCCCTTACCCTTACCCTAAACCTAAACCTAACCCTAAACCTAACCCTTACCCTTACCTTAAGCCTAAACCGTACCCGTACCCTAAACCTAACCCTAACCCTTACCCTAAACCTAACCTTAAACCTAGCCATAACCCTTACACTTACCTTAACCCTAACGCTTACCCTAACCCTTTCCCTTACCCTAATGCTAAACCTAACCCTTACCCTAACTCTAAACTTAACACACACACTTACCCTAACCCTAACCCTAACTCTAACCGAAACCCTAAAACTAACCCTAATAACCTTAACCCTAACCCTAAACCTTACCATAACCCTAAACTTAACCCCAACGCTAAACCTAACCCTAACCCGAATCCTTACCCTAACCCTAACCCTAACCCTAACCTAACCTTACCCTTACCCTAACCATAACCGTAACCTTAACCTTAAACCTAAAGCTAACCCAAACCCTTACCCTTACGCTAACCATAACCATAAACCTAACTCTAACCCTAACCCTGTCCCTAACCCTATCCCTTATCCTTACCTAACCCAACCCTAAACATAACCCTAAACCTAACCCTAACCCTTATCCTAACCCTATACTAACCCTAACACTAACACTTACCCTAACCCTAACCCTAAACCTAACCCTAACCATAATCTTTACCCTAACCCTAAACCTAACCCTAAACTTTACCCTTACCCTAACCCTAACCCTAACCCTTACCCTAACCCTAAACCTAACCCCTAACCCTAACCCTAACCCTAAACCTAAACCTAAACCTAACCCTAACCCTTACCCTTAACCTAACCATAAACTTATCCATAACACTAAACCTAGCCCTTACCCTTACCCTAAACCTAAACCTAACCCTAACCCTAAACTTAACACTAACCCTTACCCTTACCCTAAACCTAACCCTAACCCTAACCCTAAACCTAACCCTAACCCTTACCCTAACCCTAACCCTAAACCTAACCCTAACCCTTACCCTTAACCTAACTCTAACCTTAACCATAACACTAACCCTAGCCCTTACCCTTACCCTAACCCTAACCCTAAACCTAAACCTAACCCTAACCCTAAACCTAACCCTAACCCTTACCATACACTCACCATAAACCTAACCTTAACCCTAAACCTAACCCTAACCCTAAACTTAACCCTAACCCTTATCCTTACCCTAACCCTAACCCTAAAGCTAACCCTAACCCTAAACCTAACCCTTACCCTTACCATAACACTAAACATAACACTAAATCTTACACTTACCATAACCCTAACCCTAACTCTGAACCTAACCTTAACCGTAACCCTTACACTTACCCTAACTCTAACCCTAAGCCTAACCCTAACCCTAACACTTACCCTAACCCTAACCTTAACCATAACATTAACCATAACCCTAACCCTTACCCTAACCCTAACCCTAAACCTAACCGGAACCCTAACCCTATCCCTAACCCTAACTCTTATCCTTACCCTGACCCTAAGCCTAAACCTAACACTAACCCTAACCCTTAACCCAAACCCTTACCCTTACCATAACCCTAAGCCTAACCCTAACCCTTACACTTACCCTAACCCTAACCCAAAACCTAACACTAACCCTAAACCTATCCCTTACCCTTACCATAACCCTAAACCAAACCCTAACCCTTACACTTACCCTAACCCTAACTCTAAACCTAACCCTAACCCTAACCCTAACCCTAACCCTAATATTTACCCTCACCCAAACCCTAACCCTAACCCTAACCCTAACACTTACCCTAAACTTAACCGTAACCCTAACCCATACGGTTACCCTAATCCTAACCCTAACCCTAACCCTTACCCTAAGATTTACCCTAACCCTAACCCTAACCCTAACACTTACACTTTCCCTAACCCTAACCCTAACCCTAACCCTTACCCTAACCCTAACCCTAACCCTAACCGTAAAAGTAACTCTTATCCTTACCCAAACCTAACACTAAACCTAACACTAACCCTAACCCCTAAGCCTAACCGTAACCCTAACCCTAACCGTAACCGTAACTCTTACCCTAACCCAAACCCTAACCCCAATCCTTACCCTAAACCTCACCGTGACCCTTTCCATAACCCTAACCCTAACCCTAACCCTTACCCTTACCATAACCCTATCCCTAACCCTAACCCTAACTTTAAGCCTAACCCTATCCCTGACCCTTAACTTTACCCTAACCCTAACCCTAAACCTAACCCTAACCCTAACATTTACCCTGACTCTAACCCTAACCCTAAACCTAAACCTACCCCTAACCTTAAACCTAACACCAAACCCTAACCGTAACCCTAACCCTTACCCTAACCCTAACCCTTACCCTAACGCTAACCTAACACTAACCCTAACCCTAACCCTAACCCTAACCCTAACACATACCCTTACCCTAACCTTAAACCTAACCCTAACCTTTACCCTAACCCTAACCCTAACCCTTACACTAACGCTAAAACTAACCCCTAACCCTAACACTTACCCTAACCCTAACCCTAACCCTAACCCTTACGCTTAACCTAACCCTAAAATAACCCTAAACCTAACCTTAACCCTTAACCTAACCCTATCCCTTTCCCTTCCCCTAACCCTAACCCTAAACCTAACACTAAGCCTAACCCTAACCGTAACCCTAACCCTAACCCTTACCCTAACCCTAACCCTAACCGTAACCCCTAACCATAACCTCACCCTTCCCCTTATCCTAACCCTAACCCTAACCCTAACATTTATCCTTACCCTAACACCTACCCTAACCCTAAGCCTAACCCTAACCCTTACCCTAACTCTAACCCTTACCCTAACCCTTACCCTTACACTAACCCTAAACCAAACCTTAAAACGACAACCCTAAAACTGACCCTAACCCTAACCCTAACCCTTAACCTTAATCTTACCCTAACCCTAACCCTAAACCTAATCCTAACCTTAACCCTAACCATTACCCTAACCCTAACTCTAAACCTAAGTCTAACCCTTACCCTTACTATAACCCTAACAATAAACCTAACCCTAACCCTTACACTTACGCTCACCCTAAACCTAACCGGAACCCTAAACCTATTTCTAACCCTAACTCTTTCCTTACCCTGACCCTAAGCCTAAACCTAACACTAACCCTAACCCTTAACCCTAACCGTAACCCTAACCCTAACCCTAACCCCAACCCTACCCCTTACCCTAACCCCAACCCTAACCCTAATCCTTACCCTAACCCTAACCCTAACCCTAACCCTTAACCTTTCCCTAACCCTAACCCTTACCCTAACCCTAACCCTAACCCTAACCGTAAACCTAACTCTTATCCTTACCCTAAACCTAACACTAAACCTAACACTATCCCTAACCCCTAACCCAAACCGTAACCCTAACCCTAACCGAAACCCTAACCCTTACCCTAACCCGAACCCTAACCCCAATCCTTACCCTAAACCTAACCCTTACCCTTTCCCTAAAACTAACCCTAACCCTAACACTTACCCTTACCTTAACCCTAACCCTAACCCTAACCCTAACCCTAACTTTAACCCTAACCCTATCCCTAACCCTTAACCTAACCCTAAACCTAACCCTAAAACTAACCCTAACATTTACCCTTATTCTAACCCTAACCCTAAACCTAAACCTACCCCTAGCCTTAAACCTAACACCATACCCTAACCCTAACCCTTACCCTAACCCTTACCCTTACCCTAACGCTAACCTAACAGTAAGCCTAAACCTAACCCTAACCCTAACCCTAACACATACCCTTACCCTAACCCTAAACCTAACCCTAACCTTTACCATTACTCTAAGCCTAACCCTAACCCTAACACTTACCCTAACCCTAAACCTAACCCCTAACCCTAACCCTTACCCTAACCCTAACCCTCACCCTTACCCTTAACGTAACCCTAAACCTAACCCTAACCCTAACCTTAACCCTTAACCTAACCCTAACCCTTCCCATTCCCCTTCCCCTAACCCTAACCCTAAACCTAACACTAACCCTAACCCTAACCCTAAACCTAACCCTTAGCCTAACCCTAACCCTACCCCTAACCCCTAACCCTAACCCTAACCCTTACTCTTATCCTAACCCTAACCCTAACCCAAACACTTATCCTTACCCTAACACCTACCCTAACCCTAACCCTAACCCTAACCTTTACCATTACTCTAAGCCTAACCCTAGCCCTTACACTTACCCTAACCCTAAACCTAACCCTAACCCTAATTCTAACCCTAACCCTTACCCTTACCCTTACCCTAACCCAAACCCTAACCCTAAACCTAAACCTTACACTTAACCTAAATCTAACCCTAACCCTTACCCTAAACCTAACCCTAATCCTAACCCTAACCCTTACGCTAACCATCATCCTAACCCTAACCCTAACCCTAACCCTTACCCTAACGCTAACTCTAACACTAAGCCTAACCCTTACCCTAACCCTAACACATACCCTTACCCTATCCCTAACCCTAACTCTAACTGTAACCCTAAAAATAACCCTAATCCTAACCCTAACCCTAACCCTTACCGTAACACTAACCCTAATCCTAACCCTTACCCTTACCCTAACCCTAAACCTAACCTTAAAACCCAACCCTAAAACTGGCCCTAAACCTAAATCTAACCCTTACCCTCAATCTTACCCTAACCCTAACCCTAATCTTAACCATAACCATTACTCTAACCCTAACCCTAATCCTAACCCTAGCCCTTAGCCTTACCCTAACCCTAACACTAAACCTAAACCTAACCCTAACCCTAAACTTAACCCTAACCCTTACCCTTACCCTAAACCTAACACTAACCCTAAGCCTAACTCTAACCCTTACCCTTACCATAACCCTAACAATAAACCTAACCCTACCTCTTACCCTTACGTTCACCCTAAACCTAACCTTAACCCTAACCCTAAACCTAACCTTAACCCTAACCCTTATCCTTACCATAACACTAACCCTAACCCCTAACCCTAACCCATACCCTAACCCTATCCCTAACCCTAACCCTAAACCTTACCCTAACCCTTAACCTTCCCCTAACACTAACCCTAACCCCTAACCCTATCCCTAACCCTAATCCTAACCCTTACCCTAACACTGACCCTAAACCTAACCCTAACCTGTACCCTAACCCTAACACTAACCCGAACCCTAACCCTAACCCTTATCCTAACCTGAACCCTAACCTTAACCCTAATCCTAGCCCTAAACCTAACCTTAAACCTAACCCTTATTCTTTGCCTAACCCTAACCCTAACCCTAAACTTAAACCTAAACCTAACCTTAACCCTAACCCTTATCCTTTCCCTAAACCCAACCCTAACCCTAACCCTAACCCTAACCCTAAACCTAACCCTAACCCTTACCCTAACACTAACACTAACCTTAATGCTAACCCTAACCCTAAATCTAACCCTTACCCTAACACTAACACTAACCCTAATCCTTACACTAGCCCTAACCCAACCCATAACCCTTACCCTTTCCCTAACCCTAACCCTAATTATAAAAATAAACCTTACCCTTAACCTATCCCTAACCCTAAACCTAACCCTAACACTAACCCTAACCCTAACCTTAACCCCAACCCTAACCTAAATCTAATCCTAACCCTTACCCTAACCCTAACCTTAAACCTAACCCAAACCCTAACCCTAACACTAACCCTAACCCTAAACTTAACCCTCACCCTCACCCTAACCCTAAACCTTACCCTTACCCTAACCCTAACCCTACCCTTACCCTTACCCTTACACTAACCCTAAACCTAACCCTAACCCCAACCCTAAAACTAATCCTAACCCTAACCCTTACCCTAACACAAACCCTAAACCTAACCCTAAACCCAACCGTAACACATACCCTTACCCTAACCTTAACGTTAACCCCAACACTAATCCTAACACTAACCCTAACCCTAACCATAACCCTAACCCTAAACCTAACCCTAACCCTAACCCTAACCCTTACCCTAACCCTAACCTTAACATCAACACTAAACCTTAACCTAAACCTAAACCTAACTCTTACGCTTACCTTAAACCAAACACTAAAACTTACCCTAACCCTAACCCTAACCCTAACCCTTACCCTTAACCTAACCCTTACCCTAACACTAAGCCTTACAATAACTCTAACCCTAATATTAACGCTAACCCTTACCCTAACCCTAACCCTAACACCTAAACCTTATCCTAATCCTAACCCTAAAACTAACCCTTACCCTTACACTAACCCTAACCGTAAACCTAACCCTTAACCTTACCCTAAACCTAATCCTAACCCTTACCCTAACCCTAACCCTAAACCTAACCCTAACCCTTACCATAACCCTAACGCTAATCCTAACTCTAACCGTTACCCTTACCCTAACCCTAAACCTAACCCTAAACCTAACCCTAACCCTAACCCTAAACTTAACCCTAACCCTTACCCTTACCCTAACCCTAACCCTAACCCTAACGCTAACCCTAACCCTTACCATTGACCTAACCCTTACCCTAAACCTAACCCTAACCCTTACCCTTACCCAACCCTAACAATCACCGTAACCCTAAACCTAGCTCTAAACCTATCATTAACCCTAACCCTTATCCTTTCCCTAACCCTAACCCTAACCCTAAACCTATACCTAACCCTAACCCTAACCCTAACAATAACCAGTACCCTAACCCTAACCCTAACCTAAACCTTACTCTTACCCTTACCCTAACCCTAACCCTAACCCTAACGCTAACCCTAACCCTTACCATTGACCTAACCCTTACCCTAAACCTAACCCTAACCCTTAACCTAACCCTAACACTAACCCTAACCCCCAATGCTAACCCTTACCCTAACCTTAACCCTAACCCTAACCCCTAACCCTAACCCTATCCCTAACCCTAACCCCTAACCCTAACACTGCCCTAACCCTTACCCTTTTCCTAACCCTAACGCTAACAATAACCCTAACCCTTACCCAAACCCTAACCCTAACACTAACCCGAACCCTTATCCTAACCTGAACCCTAACCTTAACCCTAACCCTAGCCCTAAACCTAACCTTAACCCTAACCCTTATTCTTTGCCTAACCCTAACCCTAACCCTAAACCTAAACCTAACCTTAACCCTAACCCTTATCCTTTCCCTAACCCCAACCCTAACCCTAACCCTCACCCTAACCCTAACCCTAACCCTTACCCTAACAATAACACTAACCTTAATGCTAACCCTAACCCTAACTCTAACCCTTACCCTAACACTAACACTAACCCTAATCCTTACACTAGCCCTAACCCAACCCATAACCCTTACCCTTTCCCTAACCCTAACCCTAACTGTAAAAATAAACCTTACCCTTAACCTATCCCTAACCCTAAATATAACCCTAACCCTAACCCTAACCTTAACACTAACCCTAACCTAAATCTAATCCTAAACCTTACTCTAACCCTAACCTTAAACCTAACCCAAACCCTAACCCTAACACTAACCCTAACCCTAAACTTAACCCTCACCCTAATCCTAACCCTAACCCTTACCCTTACCCTAACCCTAACCGTACCCTAACCCTTACCCTTACACTAACCCTAAACCTAACCCTAACCCCAACCCTAAAACTAACCCTAACCCTAACCATAACCCGTACCCTAACCCAAACCCTAAACCTAACCCTAAACCTAACCGTAACACATACCCTTACCCTAACCTTAACGTTAACCCCAACACTAAACCTAACACTAACCCTAACCCTAACATTAACCCTAACCCTAAACCTAACCCTAACCCTAACCCTAACCCTTACCCTAACCCTAACCTTAACATCAACACTAAACCTTAACCTAACCCTAAACCTAAATCTTACCCTTACCCTAAACCAAACACTAAACCTTACCCTAACCCTAACCCTAACCATAACCCTTACCCTTAAACTAACCCTTACCCTAACACTAAGCCTTACCATAACTCTAAACCTAACACTAACGCTAACTCTTACCCTAACCCTAACCCTAACACCTAAACCTTATCCTTACCCTAGGCCTAACCCTAACCCTAATCCTAACCCTAACTCTAACCCTAAACTTAATCCTAACCCTAATCCTAACCCTTAACCTTACCCTAACCCTAATCCTAACCCTTACCCTAACCCTAACCCTAACCCTAACCCTAACCCTAAACCTAACCCTAACCCTTACCATAACCCTAACCCTAATCCTAACTCTAACAGTTACCTTTACCCTAACCCTAAACCTAACCCTAAACCTAACCCTAACCCTAACCCTAAACTTAACCCTAACCCTTACCCTTACCCTAACCCTCACCCTAACCCTAACGCTAACCCTAACCATTACCACTGACCTAACCCTTACCCTAAACCTAACCCTAACCCTTACCCTTACCCTAACCCTAACCCTACCCTAACCCTTACCCTTACACTAACCCTATACCTAACCCTAACCCTAACCCTAACAATAACCTGTACCCTAAACCTAACCCTAACCTAAACCTTACTCTTACCCTAACCCTAACCCTAAACCTAACACCTATCCTAACCCTAACCCTGACCCTTAACCTAACCCTAACACTAACCCTAACCCCCAATGCTAACGCTTACCCTAACCTTAACCCTAACCCTAACCCCTAACCCTAACCCTATCCCTAACCCTAACCCCTAACCCTAACACTGCCCTAACCCTTACCATTTTCCTAACCCTAATGTTAACCCTAACCCTAACCCTTACCCTAACCCTAAACCTATCCATAACCCTTACTCTTACCCTAAACCTAAACCTAACCCTAAACCTAACCCTAACCCTTACCCTAAACCTAACCTTAACCCTAACCCTAACCATTACCCTTACCTTAAGCCTAACCCTTACCCTAAACCTTACCCTTACCCTAATGCTAAACCTAACACTTACCCTAACTCCAAACTTAACACATACCCTTACCCTAAACCTAACCATAACCCTAACCGTAAACCTAAAACTAACCCTAACCCTAACCCTAACCCTAAACCTTACCCTAACCCTAACCATAGCCCCAACACTAAACCTAACCCTAACCCGAACACTTACCCTAACCCTAACCCTTACCCTAACCTAACCCTTACCCTTACTCTAACCCTAACCGTAACCTTAACCTTAACCCTAAAGCTAACCCTAACCCTTACCCTTACCCTAACCATAACCATAAACCTAACCCTAACCCTAACCCTGTCCCTAACCCTATCCCTTACCCTTACCTAACCCAACCCTAAACCTAACCCTAACCCTAACCCTAACCCTTATCCTAACCCTACGCTAACCCTAACACTAACACCTACCCTTACCCTAACCCGAAACATAACCATAACCCTTACCCTAACCCTAACCCTAACCCTAACCTTTACCCTAACCCTAACCCTAACCTTAACCCTTACCCTAATCCTAAACCTAACCCCTAACCCTAACCCTTACCCTAACCCTAACCCTAACCCTAACCCTTACCCTTAGCCTAACCCTAACATTAACTCTAACCCTAAACCTAACCCTAACCCTAACCCTTACCCTAACCCTAACCCTAACCCTTACCCTTACCATAACCTTACTCCTAATTTTAAACCTAACCTTTACCCTTACCCTAACCTTAACCCTAAACCTAACCCTAACCCTAAACCTCACCCTTACCCTAACCCTAACCCTAATCCTAACCCTAACCCTTACCCTTACCCAAACTTTACCTTAACCCTAAACCTAACCCTAACCCTAACCTTAAACCTAAACCTTACCCTTACCCTAACCCTAACCCTAACTCTAATCCTAACCCTAAACCTAACCCTAACCCTTACCCTTACCCTAACCCTAACCCTACCCTAACCCTTACCCTTACACTAACCCTAAACCTAACCCTATCCCCAACCCTGAAACTAACCCTAACACTAACCGTAACCCGTACCCTAACCCAAACCCTAAACCTAACCCTAAACCTAACCGTAACACATACCCTTACCCTAACCTTAAGGTTAACCCCAACACTAAACCTAACACTAACCCTAACCCTAACATTAACCCTAACCCTAAACCTAACCCTAACCCTAACCCTTACCCTAACCCTAACCTTAACATCAACACTAAACCTTAACCTAACCCTAAACCTAACTCTTACCCTTACCCTAAACCAAACACTAAACCTTACCCTAACCCTAACCCTAACCCTAACCCTTACCCTTAACCTAACCCTTACCCTAACACTAAGCCTTACCATAACTCTAAACCTAACACTAACGCTAACTCTTACCCTAACCCTAACCCTAACACCTAAACCTTATCCTTACCGTAAGCCTAACCCTAACCCTAATCCTAACCCTAACTCTAACCCTAAACTTAACCCCAACCCTAATCCTAACCCTTAACCTTACCCTAACCCTAATCCTAACCCTTACCCTAACCCTAACCCTAACCCTAACCCTAACCCTAAACCTAAACCTAACCCTAACCCTTACCATAACCCTAAACCTAATCCTAACTCTAACAGTTACCTTTACCCTAACCCTAAACCTAACCCTAAACCTAACCATAACCCTAACCCTAAACTTAACCCTAACCCTTACCCTTACCCTAACCCTCACCCTAACCCTAACGCTAACCCTAACCCTTACCATTGACCTAACCCTTACCCTAAAACTAACCCTAACCCTTACCCTTACCCAACCCTAACAATCACCTTAACCCTAAATCTAGCTCTAACACTAACCTTAACCCTAACCCTTATCCTTTCCCTAACCCTAACCTTAACCCTAAACCTATACCTAACCCTAACCCTAACCCTAACAATAACCCGTACCCTAACCCTAACCCTAACCTAAACCTTACTCTTACCCTAACCCTAACCCTAACCCTAACACCTATCCTAACGCTAACCCTGACCCTTAACTTAACCCTAACACTAACCCTAACCCCCAATGCTAACCCTTACCCTAACCTTAACCCTAACCCTAACCCCTAACCCTAACCCTATCCCTAACCCTAACCCCTAACCCTAACACTGCCCTAACCCTTACCATTTTCCTAACCCTAATGTTAACCCTAACCCTAACCGTTACCCTAACCCTAAACCTATCCATAACCCTTACTCTTACCCTAAACCTAAACCTAACCCTAAACCTAACCCTTACCCTTACCTTAACCCTAACCCTAACCCTAACCCTAAACCTTACCCGTACCCTAAACCTAACCCTAACCCTTACCCTTACCTTAAGCCTAACCCTTACCCTAACCCTTACCCTTACCCTAATGCTAAACCTAACACTTACCCTAACTCCAAACTTAACACATACCCTTACCCTAAACCTAACCATAACCCTAACCGTAACCCTAAAACTAACCCTAACCCTAACCCTAATCCTAAACCTTACCCTAACCCTAACCTTAACCCCAACACTAAACCTAACCCTAACCCGAACACTTACCCTAACCCTAACCCTTACCCTAACCTAACCCTTACCCTTACTCTAACCCTAACCGTAACCTTAACCTTAACCCTAAAGCTAACCCTAACCCTTACCCTTACCCTAACCATAACCATAAACCTAACCCTAACCCTAACCCTGTCCCTAACCCTATCCCTTACCCTTACCTAACCCAACCCTAAACCTAACCCTAACCCTAACCCTAACCCTTATCCTAACCCTACGCTAACCCTAACACTAACACCTACCCTTACCCTAACCCTAAACCTAACCATAACACTTACCCTAACCCTAACCCTAACCCTAACCTTTAACCTAACCCTAACCCTAACCTTAAACCTTACCCTAATCCTAAACCTAACCCCTAACCCTAACCCTTACCCTAACCCTAACCCTAACCCTAACCCTTACCCTTAACCTAACCCTAACATTAACTCTAACCCTAAACCTAACCCTAACCCTAACCCTTACGCTAACCCTAACCCTAACCCTTACCCTTATCATAACCTTACTCCTAATTTTAAACCTAACATTTACCCTTACCCTAACCTTAACCCTAAACCTAACCCTAACCCTAAACCTCACCCTTACCCTAACCCTAACCCTAATCCTAACCCTAACCCTTACCCTTACCCAAATTTTACCCTAACCCTAAACCTAACCCTAACCCTAACCTTAAACCTAAACCTTACCCTTACCCTAACCGTAACCCTAACTCTAATCCTAACCCTAACCCTAACCCTAACCCTTACCCTTACCCTATCCCTAACACTAAACTTAACCCTAATCCTTACCCTTACCCTAACCCTAACCCTTACCTTAACCCTAACCCTAACCCTAAACCTAAACTTAACCCTAACCCTTATCCTTTCCCTACTCAATAACCGTAACTCTAACCGTAAACCTAACCATAACCCTAAACCTAACTCTTACCCTTACCCTAACCCTAACAATAAAATTAACCATAACCCTTACCCTTACCCTAACCCTAACCCTTACCCTAATCCTAACCCTAAACCTAACCCTAACCCTAACCCTTACCCTATCCTAACCCTAACCCTAACCTAATCCTTAACCCTACCCTAACCCTAACCTTAACCTCAACCCTAATCCTAACCCTAAACCTATCCCTTACCCTTACCCTTACCCTAACCCTAACCCAAACCTAACCCTAACCCCAACCCTATCCCTACCCCTATTCCTTACCCTTTCCCTAACCCTAACCCTAAACCTAACCCTAACCGTAACCCTAACCCTAACCCCAAACCTAACACATACACTTACCCTAACCCTAACATTAACCCCAACACTAAACATAACCCTAACCCTAACCCTAACCCTTACCCTTACCCTAACCCTAACCATAAACCTAACCCTAACCCTAAACCTAGCACAAACCCTTACCCTAACTCTAACCCTAAACCTAACCCTTACACTTAGCCTAACCCTAAACTAACTCTAACCCTAACACTAAACCTAACCCTAACCCTAACCTTAACCCTAAACCTAACTCTAACCCTAACCCTAATCCTTACCCTTACTCTAACCCTAAACCTAAACCTAACCCTAAACCTTACCATACCCTAACCCTAACCCTAACCTTAACCCTAAACCTAACCCTAAACCTAACCTTAGCCCTAACCCTTACCTTTCCTTAACTCTAACCCTAACCCTAACCCTAAACCTAACCCTAACCCTAAACCTAACCCTTATCCTAACTCTAACCCTACCCCTAAACCAAACGCTTAACCTTATCCTAAACCTAATCCCAACCATAACCCAAACCCTAACCCTTACACTAATGCTAAACCTAACCCTAACCCTAACATTAACCCTAAACCTTACCCTTACCCTAACCCTAACCCTAACCCTAAACCTAACTCTAACCCTAATCCTAAACCAAACCCTTAACCTTATCCTAACCCTAACCCTAACACTAACACTTAACCTTACCCTAACCCTAACCCTAACCCTAACCCTAAACCTAAACCTAACCCCTACCCTCACCCTAACCCTAACCCTAAACGTAACCCTAAACCTTAACCTTCCCCTAACCGTAACCCTAACACTAACCATGACCTGAACCCTAACCCTTACCCTTACCCTAACCCTAACCCTAACTTTAACCATAACACTAACACTTACCCTTCCTTAACCCTAACCCTAACCCTAAACCTTATCCTAACCCTAACCCTAACCCTAACCCTTAACCTAACCCTAACACGAACCCTAACCCCTATCCCTAACCCTTACCCTAACCCTAACCTAACCCGATCCCTAAAACATACACTTACCCTAACCCTAACACTAACCATAACCCTAACCGTAACCCTAAACCTAACATTAAAACTAACCATAATTCTAACCCTAACACTTACCCTAACACTAACCTTAACTCCAACACTAAAGGCAACCCTAACCCTAACCATAAAATTTACCCTTACCCTAACTCTAACCCTAAACGTAATTTAACCCTAACCCTAACCCTAATCCTTACCCTAACCCTAATCCTAACCCTAACCCTTACCCTAACCCTAACCCTAACACTAACCCTAAACCTAACAATAACCCTAACCTTAACCCTAAACCTTACACTTACCCTAACCCTACCCCTAACCCAAACCCTAAACCTAACCCTAACCCTAACCCTAACCGTAAACCTTACCCTTACCCTAACCCTAACCCTAAACCTAACCCTAACCCTTACCATTACCATTACCACAACCCTAACCCTAACCTTAACCCTAACCCTAAACCTAACCTTAACCCTAACCCTTATGCTTTCCCTAACCCTAACCCTAACCCTAAACCTAAACCTAATCCTAACATTAAACCTAACCTTTACCCTTACCCTAACCCTAACCCTAAACCTATCCCTTACCCTTACCCTAACTCTAAACCTAACCCTAACCCTAACCTTAACCCTAACCCTTACCCTTACCCTAACATTAACCCTAACCCTAAACCTAAACCTACCCCTAACCCTAACCCTAACCCTTACATTATCCCTAACCCTAACCATAATCCTAACCCCAAACCTAACCCTAACCTAACCCTAACCCTAACCCTAACCCTTACCCTAACCCTAACCCTAACCCTAACCCTAACATAACCCTAACCGAAACCACTAAACCTAACCCTAACCCGAACCCTTACCCTTACTCTAACCCTAACCCTAACCCTAACCCTTACCCTTACACTAACCCTAACCCTAACCCTAAATCTAACCCTAACCCTAACCCTAACCCTAACCCCTAAGCCTAACCCTTACCCTAAACCTAACCCTAACCCAAACCCTAACCCTAACCCTTACCCATAACATAACCCTAACCCTAACCCTAACCCTTACCCTAATCCTAACCCTAACCCAAACCCTAACCCTAACCCTTACCCTTCACCTAACCATAACCCTAACCCTAACACATACCCTTACCTTAACCCTAACCCTAACCATAACCCAAACCGTAACTCTAAACCTTACCTTAAACCTAACCCTAATCTTAACCCTAACACTTACCCTAATCCTAACCTTAACCACAACATTAACCTCACCCTAACCCTAACCATAACAATTACCCTTACCAAAACTCTAACCTTACACTTGAACGTAACCCTAACACTAACCCTAACCCTAACCCTTACCCTTTCCCTACTCCCTAACCCTAACTCTAACCCTAAACCTAACATTAAGCCTAAAGCTAACTCTTACCTTCCCCTAACCCTTCCCCTAACCCTAACCCTAACCCTAATCCTAACCCTAATCCTAACCCTAACCCTAAACCTTACCCTATCCTAACCCTAACCCTAACCTAATCCTTAACCCTACCCTAACGCTAACCCTAACCTTAACACTAATCCTAACCCTAACCCTTAACCTTACCCTTACCCTAACCCTAACCCAAATCTAACCCTAACCCCAACCCTATCCCTACCCCTATTCCTTACCCTTTCCCTAACCCTAACCCTAAACCTAACCCTAACCGTAAACCCTAACCCTAACCCAAAACCTAACACATTCCCTTACCCTAAAACTAACATTAACCCCAACACTAAACATAACCCTAACCCTTACCCTTATTCTAACCCTAACCCTAAACCTAACCCTAACCCTTACCCTTACCCTAATCCTAACCCTAACCTTAACCCTAAACCTAACCCTAAACCTAACCTTAGCCCAACCCTTATCTTTCTCTAACCCTAACCCTAACCCTAACCCCTAACCCTAACCTAACCCTAACACCTAACCCTAACACTAACCCAAAGCCTTATCCTTATCCTAAACCTAAACCTAACCCTAACACTTACCCTTACCCTAATCCCAACCCTAACCCTAACCCTAAGCCATACCCTAACCCTAACACTAACCCTCACCCTTACTCTAAATGTAACCCTAAACCTCACCCTAAATCTAACCCTAACCGTAACCCTAACCCTTACCCTTACCATAACCCTAACCCTAAACCTAACCCTTACCCTTACCCTAACGCTAAACCTAACCCTAACCCTTACACATGCCCTTACCCTAACCCTAACCTAACCATAACCCTAACCAAAACCCTAAACTTAACATTAAACCTAACCCTAATCCTAACCCTAACTCTTACCCTAATCCTAACCTTAACCCCAACACTAAATCTAACCCTAACCCTAACCACAACAATTACCCTTACCCTAACTCTAACCCTAAACTTAAACGTACCCCTAACCCTAAACCTTACCCTAACCCTAACCCTAATCCTAACCCTAACCCTCACCCTAACCCTAACCCTAACCCTAACCCTAAACCTAACCCTAACCCTATCCCTAACCCTTACCCTTACGCTAACACTAACCCTAAACCTAACCCTAACCCTTACCCTTACCCTAACCCTAAACCTAACCTTAACCCTAACCCTAACCTTCTCCCTAACCCTTATCCTTTCCCTAACCCTAACCCTAACCCTAACCCTAACCCTAAACCTAACCCTAACCCTATCCCTAACCCTTTCCCTTACCCTAATACTTACCCTAAACCTAACCCTAACCCTTACCTTTACCCTAACCCTAACCCTAACCCTAACCTTAACCCTAACCCTTACCCTGACCCTAACCCGACCCTAACCCTAACCATAAACCTAACACTAACGCTAACCCTAAACCTTACCCTAACCCTAACCCTAAACCTAAAACTAACCCTAAACCTAATACTTACCCTAACACTAACCTAACACTTACCCTTAACCCAACCCTAACGCTAAACGTAACTTTAACACTAACCCTAACCCCAACCCTTAACCTTACCCTAACCCTAACCCTAAAACTAAACCTAACCCTATCCCTAACCCTATCCCTTACCCTTACCCTAAACCTAAACTTAAAACTAACCCTAACCGTAATCACTAACCCTAAACCTAACCCTAACCCCAACCCTATCCCTACCACTATCCCTTACCCTTATGCTAACCCTAACACTAAACCTAACCCTAACCCTAACCCCTAATCCTAACTCTAACCCTAACACATACCCTTACCCTAACCCTAACATTAACCACAACACTAAACCTAACCCTACCCTAAACCTAACCCAAACCCTAACCCTAAACCTAACCCTAACCCTAAACCTAACACTAAACCTTACCCTAACCCTAACCCTAACCCTAAACCTAACCCTTACCCTTAGCCTAACCCTAACCTAACCCTAACCCTAACCCTAAACCTAACCCTTACCCTTAGCCTAACCCTAACCTAACCCTAACCCTAACACTAAACCTAACCCTAAAACTAAACTTAACCCTAAACCTTACCCTTACCCTAACCCAAACCCTAACCCTAACACTAAACCTAACCATAACCTTAACCCTAACCCTTACCCTTACCCTAACCCTAACCCTAAACCTAAACCTAAACCTTACCCTTACACTAACCCTAACCCTAACTTTAACCCTAACCCTAACCCTAAACCTAACCCCTTCTCTTACCCTAACCCTAACCCTAAACCTAACCCTAAACCTTAACCTTCCCCTAAGCCTAACCCTAACACTAACCATGACCTGAACCCTAACCCTTACCCTTACCCTTACCCTAACCCTAACCCTACCCTTAACCCTAAACCTTACCCTTACCCTAACCCTAACCCTAACCCTAACCCTAACCCTAAACCTAACCCTAACCTTAACCCTAACCCTTACCCTTACCCTAACCCTAACCCTAAACCTAACCCTAACCCTTACCCTTACCCTACCCCTAACCCTAAATTCAACCCTAACCCTAACCCTAAACCTAACCCCTACCCTTACCCTAACCCTAAGCCTGAACCTAACACTAAACCTTAACCTTCCCCTAACCCTAACCCTAACACTAACCATGACCTGAACCCTAACCCTTACCCTTACCCTAACCCTAACCCTAACCTTAACCCTAACACTAACACTTACCCTTACCCTAACCCTAACCCTATCCCTAACCCTAAACCTAACGCTAACCTTAACCCTAACCCTTACCCTAACCCTAACCCTAAACCTAACCCTAAACCTTACCCTTACCATAACCCTAACCCTAACTTTAACCCTAACCCTAACCCTAAACATATCCCCTACCCTTACACTAACCCTAACCTTAAACCTAACCCTAAACCTTAACCTTCCCCTAACCCTTACCGTAACACTAACCATGACCTGAACCCTAACCCTTACCCTTACCCTAACCCTAACCCTAATTTTAACCCTAACACTAACACTTACCCTTACCCTTACCCTAACCCTAAAACTTATCCTAACCATAACCCTAACCCTAACCCTAACCCTTAACCTAACCCTAACACGAACCCTAACCCCTATCCCTAACCCTTACCCTAACCCTAAGCTAACTCTAACCCTAACACATACCCTTACCCTAACCCTAACCCTAACCATAACCCTAACCGTAACCCTAAACCAAACATTAAACCTAACCATAATTCTAACCCTAACACATACCCTAACACTAACCTTAACCCCAACACTAAACGCAACCCTAACCCTAACCATAAAATTTACCCTTACCCTAACTCTAACCCTAAACCTAACCCTATCCCTAACCATTTCCCTTACCCTTACCCTAACCATAACCCTAAACCTAACCCTAACCGTAACCACTAAACCTAACCCTCACCCTAACCCTTAACCTTAGCCTAACCCTAACCCTACCCCTAAGCCTTACCCTTACCCTAACCCTAACCCTAACCTTAACACCAACCCTAATCCTAATCCTAACCATTACCCTAACCCTAACCTTAACACTAACACTTACCCTTACCCTTACCTTAACCCTAACCCTAAACCTAACCCTAACCCTTACCCTAACCCTAAATCTAACCCTAAACCTTACCCTAACCCTAACCCTAATACTAACCCTAATACTTACCCTAACCCTAACCCTAACCCCTAAGACTAACCCTTACCCTAACCCTAACACTAACCCTAACCCTAACCCTAACCCTTACCCTTAACTTAACCCTAACACTAACCCTTACCCTAACCCTAATCCTAACACTTATCCTAAACCTAACCCTAACCCTAACCCTAACCCTAACCATAATCCTAACAGTAACCCTAAACCTAACATTAAACGTAACATTAATTTTAACCCTAACACTTACCCTAACCCTAAACTTAACCCCAACACTAAACCTAACCATAACCCTAACCATAACAATTACCCTTACCCTAAATCTAACCCTAAACTTAAACGTAACCCTAACCCTAACTCTTATCCTAACCCTAACCCTAATCCTAACCCTAACCCTTACCATAACCCTAACCCTAACCCTAACCCTAAACCTAACCCTAACCTTAACCCTAAACCTTACCCTTACCCTAACCCTAAACCTAACCCTAAAACTAAACCTAACCCTAACCCTAACCCTAACCCTAACCCTTACCCTTACCCTAACCCTAAACCTAAGTATAACCCTAACCCTTACCCTTATTCTAACCCTAACCCTAAACTTAACCGTAACCCTAAACCTAAACCTAACGTTAAACCTAACGCTAACCCTAACCCTAACAGTAAATTTAACCCTAACCCTAACCCTAACCCTTACCCTAACCCTAACCCTAACCCTTACCCTTAACTTAACCCTAACCCTAAACCTACCCCTAACCCTAACCGTAAATTTAACCCTAACCCTGACCCTAACACTTACCCTTACCCTAACCCTAACCCTAAACCTAACCGAAACCCTAACCCTAACCCTTTCCCTAACACTGTCCCTTACACTTACCCTAACCCTAACCGTAACCACTAAAGCTAACCCTAAACTTAACCCTTACCCTTAACCTAACCGTAACCCTAACCCTAACCGTAACCCTTACCCTTACCCTAACCCTAACCCTAACCTTAACCCCAACCCTAACCCTAACACTAACCATTACCCAAACCCTAAACCTAACACTAACACTTACCCTTACCCTTACCAAAACACTAACCCTAAACCTTACCCTAACCCTAAACCTAACCCTAACCCTAATCCTAACACTAACCCTAAGACTTACCCTAACACTAACCATAACCCCTAAGCCTAACCCTTACCCTAACCCTAACCCTAACCCTTACACTTAACCTAACCCTAACCCTAACCATAAACCTAAACCTTACCCTAACCCTAACCCTAACCCTTACCCTTACCCTAACCCTAAGCCTAACCCTAACCCTAAACCTAACCGTAAACCTAAACCTAAGCCTTACCCTAACCAAAGCCTAATCCTAACCCTAACACTTACCCTTACCCTAACCCTAACCCTAAGCCTAAACCCAAACCTCACCCTAACCTTAACCCTTATCCTTACCCTTACCCTTACCCTAACCCTTAACCGAAACCTAACCCTAACCCTAACCCTAACCCTTACCCTAACCCTAACCCTAACCCTAACCCTTACCCTTACCCTAACCTTAACGCGAAACTTAACCCTAACCCTAACCCTAAACCTAAACTTAAGCCTAACCCTTATCCTTTCCCTAACCTTAACCCTAACCCTAACCCTAAACCTAACATTAACTCTAAACCTAACTCTAAACCCAACCCTAACCCTAATCCTAAGAGTTACCCTAACCCTAACCCTAACCCTAAACTAAACCTTACCCTTACCCTAACCTTAACGCTAAACTTAACCCTAACCCAAACCCTAAACCTAAACTTAACCCTAACCCTTATAATTTCCCTAACCCTAACCCCAAACCTTACGCTTAACCTAACCTTAACTCTAAACCTAAATCTAAACCTAACCGTAACTCTAACCCTAACAGTTACCCTAACTCAAATCCTAACCCTAACCCTAAACTTAACCCTAACTCGAACCCTAACCCTAACCTTTATCCTTACCCTAAACCTAACGCTAAACGTACCTCTAGACCTAAACATATCCCTAACCCTAACCCTTACCCTTTCCCTAAACCTAACCCTAAATTTAACCCTAATCCTAACCACTAACCCTAACCCTAAACCTTACCCTTACTCTAACCCTAAACCTAACTCTAACCCTAACCCTAAACCTTAGCCTTACACTAACCCTAACCCTAACCCTAACCCTTACCCAAACCCTAACCCTAAACTTAACCCTAACCCTAACCCTAACCCTAACCCTAACCCTAATCCTTACCCAAAACCTAAACCTAACCCTAACCCTAACACTTACCCTTTCCCTAACCCTAACCCTAACCCTAACTCCTAACCCTAACCTAACCCTTCCCCTTATCCTAACCCTAACCCTAACCCTAACACTTACCCTTACCCCAACCAGAACACTAACCCTAACCCTAACCCTTACCCTAACCCTAACCCTAACCCTAACCTAAACCTTACTCTTAACCTAACCCTAACCGTATCCTTAACCCTAAACCTAACCCTAACCCTAACTCTTACCCTTACCCTAACCCTAACTCTAACTCTAACCCTAACCCTAAACCTTACCCTTACACTAACCCTAACCCTAACCCTAACCCTAACCCTAACCCTTACCCGAAACCTAACCCTAAACTTAACCCTAACCCTAACCCTAACCCTAACCCTAAACCTAACCACTAACCCTAACCCTAAACCTAACCGTTACCCTTACCCTAACCCTAAGCCAACCCCTAACCCTAACCCTAATCTTTACCCTTACCCTAACCCTAACCCTAACCTTAACCCCAACCCTAAAACTAACCGTAACCCTAACTCTAAACGTTACCCTAACTCTAACCGTAAACCTAAAACTAACAGTTATCCTTACCCTACCGTAAAACTAACCCTAACCCTAACCCTTTTCCTAACCCTAACCCTAAACCTAACCCTTAACCTATCGTTAACACTAACCATAACCATAACCCTAACCCCTAACCCTAACTCTAACACTAACCCTTACCCTTACCCTAACCCTAAGCCTAACCCTAACAATTACCTTTACCCTAACCCCAAACCTAACATAAACTCTAACCGTAACTCTTACCCTAACCGTAACCCTAATCATAACTCTTACCCTTACCCTAACCCTAAACCTAACCCTAAACCTAACCCTAACCCTAACTCTTACCCTTACCCTAACCCTAATCTTAACCCTAGCCCTAACAATAACCCTAAACCTTACCCTTACCCTAAACCTTACCCTTACACTAACCCTAAACCTAACCCTAACCCTAACCCTAACCCTTACCCGAACCCTAACCCTAAACTTAACCCTAACCCTAATCCTAACCCTAACCCTAACCCTAAACCTAACCCTAAACCTTACCCTAAACCTAATCCTAACGCTAATCCTAAATCTTACCCTTACCCTAACCCTAACCCTAACCATTACCCTAACGCTAACCCTAACCCAAACCCTAACACATACCCTTACCCTAACCCTCACCCTAACCCTAACCGTAACCCTAAACCTAACCTTAAACCTAACTTTAACACTAACCCTAAACCTTAACCTAACCCTAACTTTACCCCAACACTAAACCTAACCCAAATATTAACCCTAACCTTTACCCTTACCCTAACCCAAACCCTAACCCTAACCCTTAACGTAACACTAACCCTATCCCTAATCCTTAACATAAACCTAACCCAAACCCTAATCCTAACCCTTACCCTAACCCTAACCCTAACCTAACCCTTACCCTTACCCTAACCCTAACCCTAACCTTAACCCTAACCCTAAACCTAACCCTAAACCTTACCCTTACCCTAACCCTAAACCTAACCCTAACCCTAAACCTAACCCTTACCCTTCCCCTAACCCTAAACCTAAACCTAACCCTAACCCTTACCCTAACCCTAACCCTAAACCTAACCCTAACCTTAACCCTAATCCTAACCCTCACCCTAACCCTAACCTTAACCCTAAACCTAACCCTAAACCTAACCCTAACCCTAACCCTAACCCTTAACCTAACCCTAACTTTACCCCAACACTAAACCTAACCCAAATATTAACCCTAACCTTTACCCTTACCCTAACCCTAACCCTAACCCTAACCCTTAATGTAACACTAACCCTATCCCTAATCCTTAACCTAAACCTAACCCAAACCCTAACCCTAACCCTTACCCTAACCCTAACCCTAACCTAACCCTTACCCTTACCCTAACCCTAACCCTGACCTTAACCCTAACCCTAATACTAACCCTAAACCTTAACCTTACCCTAACCCTAAACCTAACCCTAACCCTAAACCTAAATCTAAACCTAACCTGAACACTAACCCTTACCCTTACCCTAACCCTAACCCTAACCCTAACCCTAAACCTAACCCTAACCCTAACCCTTACCCTTACCCTAACCTAACCCTAAATCTAACCCTAACCCTTACCCTTACCCTAAAACTAACCCTAACCTTAAATCTAACCCTAACCCTAAACCTAAACTTAACCCTAACCCTTATCATTTCCCTAACCCTAACCCTAACCCTAAGCCTAAATCTAACCCTAACCCTAAACCTAACCCTTACCCTTACCCTAACGCTAACCCTAACCTTAACCCTAACCCTTACCCTTACCATAACCCTAACCCTAACCCAAACCCTAAACCTAACATTAATCCTAAACCTAACTCTTACCCTAACCCTAAACCTAACCCTAGCCCTAACCTTAACCCTAACCCTTACCCTAACCCTAACCGTAAACTTAACCCTAATCCTAACCCTAACCCTGACCCTTACCTTTACCCTAACCCTTACCCTAAACATAACCCTAACCATAACCCAATTCCTAAACCTATCCTTTACCCTTACCCAAAACCTAATCCTGAACCAAACCCTAACCCTAAACACTAACCCTAACCCTAAAACTAACCCTTACCCTTACCCTAACCGTAAACTTAACCCTAATCCTAACCCTAACCCTGACCCTTACCCTTACCCTAACCCTTACTCTAAACATAACCCTAACCATAACCCAATTCCTAAACCTATCCTTTACCCTTACCCTAAACCTAATCC
>JANJXV010000181.1:295000-322500 GCA_024803745.1 Megascapheus bottae | reverse complement strand
AAACCTACCTTTAACCCTAACCCTAACCCTAAATTTTACCCTTACCCTAACGCTAATCTTAACCCTAACCCTAACCCTAACCTAACACATATCCTTACCCTAACCCTAACCCTAACAGTAACCCTAACCCTAACCATAACCCTAACCCTAACCCTAACCCTTACCCTTACAATAACCCTAACCCTAACCCTAACCTTATCCTAACCCTAACCATAACCATAACCATTAACCTAACCATAACACTAACACTAACCACTAACCCTAACCCTTACTCAAACCCTAACTCTATCCCTAACCCTTACCCTTACCTTAACCCTAACTCTGACCCTAACAGTTACTCTTACCCTAACGCTAAACCTAACCCTAACCCTAACCCAAACCCTAACACATATCCTTACCCTAACCCTAACCCTAACCTTAACCCTAACTCTAACCCTAAACATAACCCTAAACTTTACCCTTACCCTAATCCTAAACGTTACCCTAACTCTAACCCTAAACCTAACATTAACACTTATCCTTACCCTATCCCTAAACCTAACCCTTAACCTAACCCTTACACTAACCCTAACCCTAACCCTTAACCCTAACCCTAACACTAACCCTTACCCTTAACCTACCCCTAAGCCTAATCCTAACAATTACCCTTACCCTAACTCCAAACCTAACACTAACTCTAACCCTAACCCTTACCCTAACCCTAACCATAACCCCAAACCTAAACCTAACCCTAACGCTAACCCTAAATGTTACCCTAAATCTAACCCTAAACCTAACATTAACACTTATCCTTACCCTATCCCTAAACCTAACCCTTAACCTAACCCTTACACTAACCCTAACCCTAACCCTTAATCCTAACCCTAACACTAACCCTTACCCTTACCCTAACCCTAAGCCTAATCCTAACAATTACCCTTACCCTAACCCCAAACCTAACACTAACTCTAACCCTAACCCTTACCCTAACCCTAACCCTAACTATAACCCTTACCCTTACCCTAACCCTAATCTTAACCCTAACCCTAACAATAACCCTAAACCTTACCCTTACCCTAAACCTAACCCTAACCATTACCTAAACCTAACCCTACCCTAACCCTAACCCTACACCTAACCCCTTACCGTAGCCCTAACCCTAACCCCTAACCCTTACCCTTATCCTAACCCTAACCCTAACTCTAACACCTACCCTTTCCCTAACCCCTACCAAACGCTAAAAGTAACCCTAAACATTACACTAACCCTAAAACTAACCATAACCCTAACCCTTACCGTTACCCTAAACATAAACCTAATGCTAACCCTATCCCTAACCCTAACCCTAACCCTTACCCTTAGCCTAACCCTAACCGTAACCCTAACCCTTAACCTTACCCTAACCCTAAACCTAACCCTAACCCTAACCCTTAGTTAACCTTAACCCTAACCCTAACCATAACCCTTAACCTAAAAATTACCCTGACCCTAACAGTAACTCTAACCCTAAACCTAACCCCTAACCCTAACTGTAAACCCAACCCCTAAACCTAACATTAACCCTTACCCTTACCCTAACCCTAACGCAAACCCTAACCCTAACCCCAACTCTTATCCTAAACCTAACCCTAACCCTAACCCTAACTCTTTTCCTAAATCTAACCCTAACCCTAACCCTAACACTTAACCTGACCCTAACACTAACCCTAACCCTAACCCCTATCCCTAACCCCTAACCCTAACCCTAACCCTAACCCTTAACCTAACCCTTACCCTAACCCCAACCGTAACCCTAACCCTACCCAAACCCCTAACCCTAACCCTATCCCTAACACTAACCCTAACCCCTAACCCAACCCTAACCGGAACACTTACACTTATCGTAACACTAACTCTAACCCTAAAACTTACCCTTACCCTAACCCTAACACTAACCCTAACCCTAAACCTAACCCTAATCCTAACACTTACCCTTAACCTAACCCTAACCCTAACCTAACCCTAACCCTAAACCTTACCCTTACCCTACACCTAATCTTAACCCTAACCCTAACCCTAACCCTTACCATTACCCTAACGCTAACCCTAAACCTAACACTAACCCTAACCCTAACCCTTACCCTAACCCTAACCCTAATCCTAACCCTAACCCTTACCGTTACCCTAATCCTAACCCTAACCCTAAGCCTAACCCGAATCCTAACCTTAACCCTAACATTTACCCTTACCCTTACCCTATCCCTAACCCTAAATCTAACCCTAAGCCTAACCCTAACCCTTACCCTTAGCCTAACCCTAACCCTAACCCTAAACCTAACGCTAACTCTTACCATTACCCTCACCGTAACCCTAATCTTATCCCTAACCCTAACCCTAACCCTAACCCTAACCTTAACCCTAACCCTTATCCTTACCCTAACCCTAACACTAACCCTAACCCTAAACGTAACCCTTAACCTTACCCTAACCCTAAACCTAACCCTAACGCTCACCCTTACCCTTATCCTAACCCTACCCCTAACCCTAACCCTAAACCTTACCCTTATGCTAACCCTAAACCTAACCTTAACCCTAACCCTAACCCTCACCCTAACCTAACCATAACCCTAACCCTAAACCTTACACTTACCCTAACCCTAACCCTAACCCTTAGCTTAAACCTAACCCTAACCATAAACATAACCATAACCCTTACCCTTACCTTAACCCTAACTCTTACCCTAACATTTAGCTTACCCTAACACTAACCCTAACCCTAACCCTAACCCTAATCCTAAAACATATCCTTACCCTAACCCTAACCCTAAACCTAACTCTTACCCGTATCCTAATGCTAATCCTAACCCTAACCCTAACCCTAACCCTGACCCTAACCCTAATTCTAACCCTAACCCTAAACCTAACGCTAAACCTTAACCAAACCCTAACACTAACCCTAACCACTAACCCTCACCCTAACCCTAACCCTAACCCTAAACCTAACGCATACCCTTTCCCTAATCCTAACCCTAACTCTAACCCTAACCATAACCCTAACCCTAACACTTACCCTAACCCTAATCCTAACCCATACTCTAACGCTAACCCTAACCTCAACCTTAACCCTAACCCTAACCCTAAGTCTAACCCTTAAACTTACCCTAAACGTAACCCTAAACCTAATACTAACCCTAACCCTTACCCTTACCCGAAACATAACCCTAACCCTAACCCTAACCCTAAACCTAACCATTACACTTACCCTAAACGTAACCCTAACCCTAACCCTAACCCTAACCCTAAACCTTACCCTTACCAAACCCTAACCCTAACCCTAACCCTAGCATTTATCCTTACCATAACCCTAACCCTAAACCTAACCCTATACCTAACCCTAACTCTAACCTTAAACCTAACCCTAACCCTTACCCTTACCCTCACCCTAACACTAACCATAACCGAAAACCTAACCCTAAACCTAACCCTTACCCTTACCCTAACCCTAACCCTAACCCTAACCCTAACACTTACCCTTACCCTAACCCCTACCATGACCCTAACGCTAACCCTAACTTTACTCTAACCCTAACCCTAACCCTTACCCTTACCCTAACCCTAAACCTACCCTTAACCCTAACCCTAACCCTAAATTTTACCCTTACCCTAACGCTAATCTTAACCCTAACCCTAACCCTAACCTAACACATATCCTTACCCTAACCCTAACCCTAACAGTAACCCTAACCCTAACCATAACCCTAACCCTAACCCTAAACCTTACCCTTACAATAACCCTAACCCTAACCCTAACCTTATCCTAACCCTAACCCTAACCATAACCATTAACCTAACCCTAACACAAACACTAATCACTAACCCTAACCCTTACTCAAACCCTAACTCTATCCCTAACCCTTACCCTTACTTTAACCCTAATTCTAACCCTAACACTTACTCTTACCCTAACTCTAACCCTAACCCTAACCCTAACCCAAACCCTAACACATATCCTTACCCTAACCCTAACCCTAACCTTAACCCTAACTCTAACCCTAAATCTAACCCTAAACTTTACCCTTACCCTAATCCTAAACATAAACTTAACCCACACGCTAAACCTAACCCTTACACTAACCTTACCACTTACCCTAACCCTAACCCCTACCCTAACCCTAACCCTTACCATAAACCTACCCTAACCCTAACCTCAACCTTAACCCTAACCCTAACCCTAAACCTAACCCTTACCCTTACCCTAACCCTAACCCTAAACCTAACCCTAACACTAACCCTAACCCTAACCACTAACCCTAAAACTAACCCTAAACCGAACCCTAATCCCTAAGCCTAACCCTAACCCTAACCCTAACCCTTACACTTTTCCTAACCCTAACCTAACCCTAACACTTACCCTTACCTTAAAACCTGCCCTAAACCTAACGATAACCCTAACCCTAACCCTAAACCTTACCCTTACCCTTACTCTAACACTAAACCTAAACTTAACCCTAACCCTAAATTTAACCCTTACCCTTATGCTAACCCTATACCTTACCCTAACCCTAACCCTAACCTCAATCTTAACCCTAACCCTAACCCTAAACCTAACCCTTACACTTACCTTAACCATAACCCTAACCCTTACCCTAACCCTTACTCTTACCCTAACCATAACCATAACCTTAAACCAACCCTAAACCTAACCCTAACCTTAATCCTAACACTTACCGTTACCCTAACCGTAACCCTAACCCTACCCCTTCCCCTAACCCTAACACTAAACCTAACCCTAAACCTTACCCTAAGCCTAACCCTAACCCTAACCCTAACCCCAAACCTAACCCTAACACTTACCCTTACCCTAACCCTAACCCTAAAACTAACCCTAACCCTAACCCTAACCCTTACCCTAACCCTAACCCTAATCCTAACCCTAACCCGTTACCGTTACCCTAATCCTAACCCTAACCCTAAACCTAACCCGAATCCTAACCTTAACCCTAACATTTACCTTACCCTTACCCTAACCCTAACCCTAAACCTAACCCTAAGCCTAACCCTAACCCTTACCCTTAGCCTAACCCTAACCCTAAACCTAACGCTAACTCTTACCATTACTCTCACCGTAACCCTAACCTTATCCCTAACCCTAACACTAACCCTAACCTTAACCCTAACCCTTATCCTTACCCTAACCCTAACATTAACCCTAACCCTAAACGTAACCCCAACCCTAAACCTAAACCTTAACCTTACCCTAACCCTAAACCTAACCCTAACGCTCACCCTTACCCTTATCCTAACCCTACCCCTAACCCTAACCCTAAACCTTACCCTTATGCTAACCCTAAACCTAACATTAACCCTAACCCTAACCCTAACCCTAACCCTAAACCTTACACTTATCCTAACCCTAACCCTAACCCTTACCCTAAACCTAACCCTAACCATAACCATAACCATAACCCTTACCCTTACCTTAACCCTAACTCTAACCCTAACAGTTAGCTTACCCTAACGTTAACCCTAACCCTAACCCTAACCCTAATCCTAAAACATATCCTTACCCTAACCCTAACCCTAAACCTAACTCTTACCCTTATCCTAAAGCTAATCCTAACCCTAACCCTAACCCTAACCCTGACCCTAACGCTAATTCTAACCCTAACCCTAACCGTAACGCTAAACTTTAACCAAACCCTAACACTAACCCTAACCACTAACCCTCACCCTAACCCTAAACCTAACGCATACCCTTTCCCTAATGCTAACCCTAACTCTAATCCTAACCATACCCCTAACCCTAACACTTACCCTAACCCTAATCCTAACCCTTACTCTAACGCTAACCCTAACCTCAACCTTAACCCTAACCCTAACCCTAAGTCTAACCCTTAAACTTACCCCAAACGTAACCCTAACCCTAATACTAACCCTAACCCTTACCCTTACCCTAAACATAACCATAACCCTAACCCTAAACCTAACCATTACACTTACCCTAAACGTAACCCTAACAATAACGCTAACCCTAACCCTAACATAACCCTAACCCTAAACCTTACCCTTACCAAACCCTAACCCTAACCCTAACCCTAGCATTTATCCTTACCCTAACCCTAACCCTAAACCTAACCCTATACCTAACCCTAACTCTAACCCTAACCCTAACCCTAACCCTTACCCTTACCCTAACCCTAACCCTAACCCTAACTCTAACACTTACCCTAACCCTAACCCCTACCATAACCCTAACGCTAACCCTAACTTTACCCTAACCCTAACCCTAACCCTTACCCTTACCCTAACCCTAAACCTACCCTTAACCCTAACCCTAACCCTAAATTTTACCCTTACCCTAACGCTAATCTTAACCCCAACCCTGACCCTAACCTAACACATATCCTTACCCTAACCCTAACCCTAACAGTAACCCTAACCCTAACCATAACCCTAACCCTAACCCTAACCCTTACCCTTACAATAACCCTAACCCTAACCCTAACCTTATCCTAACCCTAACCCTAACCATAACCCTTAAACTAACCCTAACCCTAACACTAACCACTAACCCTAACCCTTACTCAAACCTAACCCTATCCCTAACTCTTACCCTTACCTTAACCCTAACTCTAACCCTAACACTTACCCTTACCCTAACGCTAACCCTAACCCTAACCCTAACCCAAACCCTAACACATATCCTTACCCTAACCCTAACCCTAACCGTAACCCTAACTCTAACCCTAAACCTAACCCTAACCTTTACCTTTACCCTAATGCTAAACATAAACTTAACCCCAACCCTAAACCTAACCCTTACACTAACCTTAGCACTTACCCTAACCCTAACCCCTACCCTAACCCTAACCCTAACCCTAACCTTACCCTAACCCTAACCCTAACACTAACCCTAACCCTTACCCTTACCCTAACCCTAAACCTAACCCTAAACCTTACCCTTAACCTAAACCTAACCCTAACCCTAACCCTTACCCTTACGCTAACCCAACCCTAACCCTAACCTTACCATTATCCTAACGCTAACCCTAAACCTAACCCTAACCCAAAACACAACACATATCCTTACCCTAACCCTAACCCTAAAAGTAACCCTAACCCTAAAGGTAACCCTAACCCTAATCCTAACCCTTACCCTTACCCTAACCCTTACCCTAACCTTAACCCTAACCCTTATCCTAAACCTAACCCTAACCCTAACCCTTAAACTAACCCTAACACTAAACCTAAGCATCAACCCTAACCCTTACCCTAACCCTAACCCTAAACCTAACCCTTACCCTCACCATAATCCTAACCCTAACTCTAAACCTAACCATAACCCTAACCCTAACACTTACCCTAAACCTAATCCTAACCCTTACTCTAACACTAACCCTAACCTCAACCTTAACCCTAAAACTAACCCTAACCCTAATCCTTACCCTTACCCTAAACGTAACCCTAACCCTAACCCTAACCCTAACCCTAAACCTAACCCTTACTCTAACTCTAACCCTTACCCTAAACCTAACCCTAACCCTAACCTCAACATTAACCCTAACCCTAACCCTAAACCTAACATTACCCTGACCCTAACCTTAACCCTAAACCAAACCCTTACCCCAACCCTTACCCTTACCCTAACCCTAACCCCTAACCCTAAAACTAACCCTAACCCAAAACCTAACCCTTACCTTTACCCTAAACCTAACCCTAACCCTAACCCTAACACTTACCCTAACCCTAACCCTAACCCATACCCATACCCTAACCATAACAATAACCTTAACCCCAACCCTAAACCTAACCGTAACCCTAACTCTTACACTAACACTTACCCTAACCCTAATCCTAACCTTAACCCTAACACTTACCCTGCCCCTAACCCTTACCCTTACCCTAACCCTAAACTTAACCCTAACTCTTACCCTTACCCTAATGCTAACCCTAACTCTAACCCTAACCCTAACCCTAACCCTTAACCTTACCCTCACCCTAACCCTAAACTTAACCCTAACCCTAACCCTAACCCTTAACCTTACCCTCACCCTAACCCTAAACTTAACCCTAACCCTGACCCTAACCCTAACCTTAACCCTAACCCTTATCCTTACCCTAACCCTAACACTAAACCTAACCATAACCCTAAACCTAACCTTAACCCTAACCGTAACCCTAACTCTTACCCTTACCCTAACCCTTACCCTAACCATAACCCTAACACTTACCTAACCCTAACCCTAACCCTAACCGTAACCTTAAACCTAAACCTAACCCTAAACCTAACCTTAACCCTAACCGTCACCCTAACCCTTACCCTTACCCTAACCCTTACCTTTATCCTAACCCTAACCCTAACCGTAACACTTATTCTTAACCTAACCCTAACCCTAAACCTAACCCTATACCTAACCCTAACCCTAACCCTAACCTAGCACGTATCCTTACCCTAACCCTAACACTAACAGTAACCCTAACCCTAACCCTAACCCTAACCCTAACCCTTACCCTTACAATAACCCTAACCCAACCCTAACCTTATCCTAACCCTAACCCTAACCATAACCCTTAACCTAACCCTAACACTAACACTAACCACTAACCCTAACCCTTACTCAAACCCTAACCCTATCCCTAACCCTTACCCTTACCTTAACACTAACTCTAACCCTAACACTTACACTTACCCTAACGCTAACCCTAACCCTAACCCTAACCCAAAACCTAACACATATCTTACCCTAACCCTAACCCTAACCGTAACCCTACCTCTAACCCTAAACCTAACCCTAACCTTTACCCTAATCCTAAACATAAACTTAACCCCAACCCTAAACCTAACCCTTACACTAACCTTAACACTTACCCTAACCCTAACCCCTTACCTAACCCTAACCCTAACCCTAACCTTACCCTAAACCTAACCCTAACACTAATCCTAACCCTTACCCTTACCCTAACCCTAAACCTAACCCTAAACCTTACCCTTAACCTAAACCTAATCCTTAACCTAACCCTAACCCTAACCCTTACCCTTACGCTAACCTAACCCTAACCCTAACTCTTACCATTATCCTAACGCTAACCCTAAACCTAACCCTAACCCAAAACGCAACACATATCCTTACCCTAACCCTAACCCTAACAGTAACCCTAACCCTAAATATAACCCTAACCCTAATCCTAACCCTTACCCTTACACTAACCCTAACCCTATGCTTAACCCTAACCCTTATCCTAAACCTAACCCTAACCCTAACCCTTAACCTAACCCTAACTCAAAACCTAACCATCAACCCTAACCCTTACCCTAAACCTAACCCTAAACATAACCCTTACCCTTACCATAATCCTAACCCTAACTCTAACCCTAACCATAACCCTAACCCTAACACTTACCCTAAACCTAATCCTAACCCTTACTCTAACACTAACCCTAACCTCAACCTTAACCCTAAAACTAACCCTAACCCTAACCCTTACTCTTACCCTAAACGTAACCCTAACCCTAACCCTAACCCTAACCCTAAACCTAACCCTTACCCTAACTCTAACCCTTACCCTAAACCTAACCCTAACCCTAACCTCAACATTAACCCTAACCCTAACCCTAAACCTAACACTTACCCTGACCCTAACCCTAACCCTAAACCAAAACCTAACCCTAACCCTTACCCTTACCCTAACCCTAACCCTAACCCTAACCCCTAACCCTAAAACTAACCCTAACCCAAACCCTAACCCTTACCTTTACCCTAACCCTAACCCTAACCCTAACACTTATCCTAACCCTAACACTAACCCTTACCCTTACCCTAACCATAACCCTAACCTTAACCCCAACCCTAAACCTAACCCTAACCCTAACCCTTACCCTAACACTTACCCTAACCCTAACCCTAACCTTAACCCTAACACTTACCCTAACCCTAACCCTAACTCAAACAATAACCCTTACCCTAACCCTAACCCTAACACTTACCCTTACCCTAACCGTAAACCTAACCCTAACCCTTACCCTACCCCTAACCCTTACCCTTACCCTAACCCTAACCCTAAGCCTAACTCTTACCCTTACACTAATGCTAACCGTAACTCTAACCCTAACCCTAACCCTAACACATATCCTTACACGAAACCTAACCCTAACCCTAACCGTAAACCTTACCCTATCCTAACCCTAACCCTTACCCTAACAATTACCGTTACCCTAACCCGTACCCTAACCCTAATGCTAACATTAACCCTTACCCTAACCCTAACCCTAACGCTTACCCTTACCATAACCCTAACCCTAACTCTTACCCTTGCCCTAACCCTCACCTTAACCCTAACCCTTGTCCTTTCACTAACCCTAACGCTAACCCTAACCCTAAACCTATCCCTTACCCTAAACCTAACCCTTACCCTTACCCTAACCCCAACCCTAAACCTAACAGTAACCCTTACCCTTACACTAACGCTAACCCTAACTCTAAGCTTAACCCTAACCCTAACCCTTATCCTAACCCTAATCCTAACCCTAACCTAACCCTTACCCTTACCCTATCCCTAAACCTAACCCTAACCCTAACCCTAACCCTGAACCTAACCTTAACCCTAACCATAACCCTAACCCTTACCCTTACCCTAACCCTTACCCTTATCCTAACCCTAACCCTAACCCTAACACTTATCCTTAGCCTAACCCTAACCCTAAACCTACCCTATACCTAACCCTAACTCTAACCCTAAACAAACCCTAAACCTTACCGTTACCCTCACCCTAACCCTAACCCTAACCCTAAACCTTACCCTTATCCTAACCCTAACCCTAACCCTAACACTAACCCTAACCCTAACCGTAACCCTAACCCTAACCCTTACCCTTACCCTAACCCTAACCCTAACCTTATCTAACCCTAACCCTAAACCTAACCCTTAACCTAACCCTAACCCTAACCCTTACCCTTACCCTAATCCTAACCTTAAGTCTAACCCTAACCATAACCCTAAACCTAACACTTACCTAACCATATTCCTATCCCTTACTCTAACCCTAACCTCAACTTTAACACTAACCCTAAGCCTAACCCTAACCCTAACCATTACCCTTACCCTAAACCTAACCCTAACCCTAACCCTAACCCTTACCCTAACCCCAACCCTTGCCTTAAACCTACCCTAACCCTAACCTCAACCTTAACCCTAACCCTAACCCTAAACCTAACCTTTACCCTTACCCTAACCTAACCCTAAACCTAACCCTAACCCTAACCCTAACCCTAACCCCTAACCCTAAAACTAACCCTAAACCTACCCCTAACCCCTAAGCCTAACCCTAACCCTAACCCTAACCCTTACACTTTTCCTAACCCTAACCTAACCCTAACACTTACCCTTACCTTAAACCCTGCCCTAACCCTAATGCTAACCCTAACACTTACCCTAACCCTAACCCTAAACCTTACCCTTACCCTTACCCTAACACAAAACCGAAACTTAACCCTAACCCTAACTTTAACCCTTACCCTTATGCTGACCCTAACCCTTACCCTAACCTAAACCGTAAACCTAACCTCAACCTTAACCCTAACCCTAACCCTAAACCTAACCATTACCCTTACCTTAACCCTAACCCTAACCCTAACCCTTACTCTTACCCTAACCCTCACCCTAAACCTTACCCTAACCCTAACCCTAATCCTAACCCTACCCCTTACCGTTACCGTAATCCTAACCCTAACCCTAAACCTAACCCGAATCCTAACCTTACCCCTAAACTTTACCCTTACCCTAACCCTAACCCTAACCCTAACCCTAAACCTAACCCTAACCCTAACCCTACTCCTTACCCTTAGCCTAACCCTAACCCTAAACCTAACGCTAACCCTTACCATTACCCTCACTGTAACCCTAACCTTATCCCTAACCCTAACCCTAACCCTAACCGTAACCCTAAATCTAACCCTAACCCTAACCGTAACCTTTACCCTTACCCCAATCCTAACCCTAAACTTAACCCCAACCCTAAACCTAAACCTTAACCTAACCCTAACACTTACCCTTAACCTAACCCCTACCCTAACCCTAACGCTAACCCTAACCTTACCCTAACACTAACCCTAAACCTAACCCTTACCCTAACACTTATCCTTAACCTAAACCTAACCCTAAACCTAACCCTATACCTAACACTAACTCTAACCCTAAACCTAACCCTAACCCTTACACTTACCCTCACCCTAACCCTAACCGTAACCGTAAACCTAACCCTAAACCTAACGCTTACCCTTATCCTAACCCTAACCCTAACCCTAACCCTAACACATATCCTTACTCTAACTCTAACCCTAACCGTAACCCTAACCCTAACCCTAAACATTACCCTTACCCTAACCCTAACCCTAACCCTAACCCTAACCCTAACCTTATCTAACCCTAACCCTAACCCTTAACCTAACCCTAACACTAACCCTAACCACTAACACTAACCCTTACCATAACCCTAACCCTAACCCTTACCCTTACTCTAATCCTAACCTTAACTCTAACCCTAAACACAAACCTAAACCTAACACTTACCCTAACCATAATCCTAACCCTTACTCTAACCCTAACCTCAACTTTAACACTAACCCTAACCCTAACCCTAACCCTAACGATTACCCTTATCCTAAACCTAACCCTTACCCTAACCCCAACCCTTACCCTAACCCTAAACCTTACCATAAACCTACCCTAACCCTAACCTCAATCTTAACCCTAACCCTAACTCTAAACCTAACCCTTACCCTTACCCTAACCCTAACCCTAAACCTAACCCTAACCCTAACCCTAACCACTAACCCTAAAACTAACCCTAAACCTAACCCTAACACCTAACCCTAACCCTAACCCTAACCCTTACACTTTTCCTAACCCCAACCTAACCCTAACACTTACCCTTACCTTAAACCCTGCCCTAATCCTAACACTAACCCTAACCCTTACCCTAACCCTAACCCTAAACCTTACCCTTACCCGTACCCTAACACTAAACCTAAACTTAACCCTAACCCTAACTTTAACCCTTACCCTTATGCTAATGCTAACCCTTACCCTAACCCTAACCGTAACCCTAACCTCAACCTTAACCCTAACCCTAACCCTAAACCTAACCGTTACCCTTACCTTAACCATAACCCTAACCCTAACCCTTACTCTTAACCTAACCCTAACCATAACCTTAAAACCAACCCTAAACCTAACCCTAACGGTAACCCTAACACTTACCCTTACCATAACCCTAACCATAAACCTAACCCTAACCCTAACCCTAACCCTAACCCTTACCCTAACCCTAACCCTAATCCTAACTCTAACCCTTACCGTTACCCTAATCCTAACCCTAACCCTAAACCTAACCCGAATCCTAACCTTAACCCTAACCCTTACCCTTACCCTAACCCTAACCCTAAACCTAACCCTAAGCCTAACCCTAACCTTTACCCTTAGCCTAACCCTAACTTTAACCTAACGCTAACTCTTAACATTACCCTCACCGTAACCCTAACCTTATCCCTAACCCTAACCCTAACCCTAACCCTAACATTAACCCTAACCATTATCCTTACCCTAACCCTAACACTAACCCTAACCCTAAACGTAACCCCAACCCTAAACCTAACCCTTAACCTTACCCTAACCCTAAACCTAACCCTAACGCTCACCCTTATACTTATCCTAACCCTACCCCTACCCCTAACCCTAAACCTTACCCTTATGCTAACCCTAACCCTAACCTTAACCCTAATCCTAAAACATATCCTTACCCTAACCCTAACCCTAAACCTAACTCTTACCCTTATCCTAACGCTAATCCTAACCCTAACCCTAACCCTAACCCTTACCCTTACCCTAACACAAACCCTAACCCTAACCCTAATTCTAACCCTAACCCTAACGCTAAACATTAACCAAACCCTAACACTAACCCTAACCACTAACCCTCACCCTAACCCTAACCCTAACCCTAAACCTAACCCATACCCTTTCCCTAATCCTAACCCTAACTGTAACCCTAACCATAACCCTAACCCTAACTCTAAACCTAACCCTAATCCTAACCCTTACTCTAACGCTAACCCTAACCTCAACCTTAACCCTAACCCTAACCCTAAGTCTAACCCTTACCCTTACCCTAAACGTAACCCTAACCCTAATCCTAACCCTAACCCTCACCCTTACCCTAAACATAACCCTAACCCTAACCCTAACCCTAAACCTAACCATTACACTTACCCTAAACGTAACCCTAACCCTAACCCTAACCCTAACCCTAACCCTAACCCTTACCCTTACCAAACCCTAACCCTAACCCTAACCCTAGCATTTATCCTTACCCTAACCCTAACCCTAAACCTAACCCTATACCTAACCCTAACTCTAACCTTAAACCTAACCCTAACCCTTACACTTACCCTCACCCTAACGCTAACTGTAACCCTAACCCTAACCCTAACCCTAACCCTTACCCTTACCCTAACCCTAACCCTAACACTTACCCTTCCCTAACCCCTACCATAACCCTAACGCTAACCCTAACTTTACCCTAACCCTAACCCTAACCCTTACCCTTACCCTAACCCTAAACCTACCCTTAACCCTAATCCTAACCCTAAATTTTACCCTTACCCTAACGCTAATCTTAACCCTAACCTTAACCCTAACCTAACACATATCCTTACCCTAACCCTAACCCTAACCCTAACCCTAACCCTAGCCAAAACCCTAACCCTAACCCTAACCCTTACCCTTACAATAACCCTAACCCTAACCCTACCCTTATCCTAACCCTAACCCTAACCATAACCATTAAGCTAACCCTAACACTAACACTAACCACTAACCCTAACCCTGACTCAAACCCTAACTCTATCCCTAACCCTTACCCTTACCTTAACCATAACTCTAACCCTAACACTTACTCTTACCCTAACGCTAACCCTAACCCTAACCCTAACCCAAACCCTAACACATATCCTTACCCTAACCCTAACCCTAACCTTAACCCTAACTCTAACGCTAAACCTAAACCCAAACTTTACCCTTACCCTAATCCTAAACATAAATTTAACGCCAACCCTAAACCTAACCCTTACACTAACCTTAACACTTACCCTAACCCTAACCCCTACCCTAACCCTAACCCTTACCATAAACCTTCCCTAACCCTATCCTCAACCTTAACCCTAACCCTAACACTAAACATAACTCTTACCCTTACCCTAACCGTAACCCTAAACCTAACCCTAACACTAACCCTAACCCTAACCACTATCCCTAAAACTAACCCTAAACCTAACCCTAACCCCTAAGCCTAACCCTAAACCTGACCCTAACCCTTACACTTTTCCTAACCCTAACCTAACCCTAACACTTACCCTTCCCTTAAAACCTGCCCTAATCCTAACGCTAACCCTAACCCTTACCCTAACCCTAACCCTAAACCTTACCCTTACCCTTACCCTAACACTAAACCTAAACTTAACCCTAACCCTAAATTTAACACTTACCCTTATGCTAACCCTATCCCTTACCTTAACCCTAACCCTAACCGTAACCTCAACCTTAACCCTAACCCTAACCCTAAACCTAACCCTTACCCTTACCTTAAACATAACCCTAACCCTAACCCTTACTCTTACCCTAACCCTAACCATAACCTTAAAACCAACCCTAAAACTAACCCTAACCGTAACCCTAACACTTACCCTTACTCTAACCCTAAACCTAGCCCTAACCCTAACCCTAACCCTAACACTAAACCTAACCCTAACCCTTACCCTAAACCTAACCCTAACCCTAACCCTAAACCTAACCCTAACACTTACCCTTACCCTAAACCTAACCCTAAACCTAACCCTAACCCTAACCCTAACCCTTACCCTAACCCTAACCCTAATCCTAACCCTAACCCTTACCGTTACCCTAATCCTAACCCTAACCCTAAACCTAACCCGAATCCTAACCTTAACTCTAACATATACCCTTACCATTACCCTAACCCTAACCCTAAACCTAACCCTAAGCCTAACCCTAACCCTTACTCTTAGCCTAACCCTAACCCTATACCTAACGCTAACTCTTACCCTTACCCTCACCGTAACCCTAACCTTATCCCTAACCCTAACCCTAACCATAACCCTAACCTTAACCCTAACCCTTATCCTTACCCTAACCCTAACACTAACCCTAACCCTAAACGTAACCCCAACCCTAAACCTAACCCTTAACCTTACCCTAACCCTAAACCTAACCCTAACGCTCACCCTTACCCTTATCCTAACCCTACCCCTAACCCTAACCCTAAACTTACCCTTATGCTAACCCTAAACCTAACCTTAACCCTAACCCTAACCCTAACCCTTACCCTAACCTAACCTTTACCCTAACCCTAAACCTTACACTTACCCTAACCCTAAACCTAACCCTTACCCTAAACCTAACCCTAACCCTAACCATAACCATAACCATTACCCTTACCCTTACCTTAACCCTAACTCTAATCCTAACAGTTAGCTTACCCTAAAGCTAACCCTAACCGTAACCCTAACCCTAATCCGAAAACATATCCTTACCTTAACCCTAACCCTAAACCTAACTCTTACCCTTATCCTAACGCTAATCCTAACCCTAACCCTAACCCTAACTCTGACCCTAACCCTAATTCTAACCCTAACCCTAACCCTAACGCTAAACCTTAACCAAACCCTAACACTAACCCTAACCACTAACCCTCACCCTAACCCTAAACCTAACGCATACCCTTTCCCTAATCCTAACCCTAACTCTAACCCTAACCATAACCCTAACCCTAACACTTACCCTACCCCTAATCCTAACCCTTACTCTAATGCTAACCCTAACCTCAACCTTAACCCTAACCCTAACCCTAAGTCTAACCCTTATCCTTACCCTAAACGTAACCCCAACCCTAATACTAAGCCTAACCCTTACCCTTACCCTAAACATAACCCTAACCCTAACCCTAACCCTAAACCTAACCATTACAGTTACCCTAAACGTAACCCTAACCCTAACCCTAACCCTAACATAACCCTAACCGTAAAACTTACCCTTACCAAACCCTAAACCTAACCCTAACCCTAGCATTTATCCTTTCCCTAACCCTAACCCTAAACCTAACCCTATACCTAACCTTAAATCTAACCCTAAACCTAACCCTAAACCTTACACTTACCCTCACCCTAACGCTAACCGTAACCCTAACCCTAACCCTTACCCTTACCCTAACCCTAACCCTAACCCTAACCCTTACCCTTACAATAACCCTAACCCTAACCCTAACCTTATCCTAACCCTAACCCTAACCATAACCATTAACCTAACCCTAACACTAACACTAACCACTAACCCTAACCCTGACTCAAACCCTAACTCTATCCCTAACCCTTACCCTTACCTTAACCATAACTCTAACCCTAACACTTACTCTTACCCTAACGCTAACCCTAACCCTAACCCTAACCCAAACCCTAACACATATCCTTACCCTAACCCTAACCCTAACCTTAACCCTAACTCTAACGCTAAACCTAACCCCAAACTTTACCATTACCCTAATCCTAAACATAAATTTAACACCAACCCTAAACCTAACCCTTACACTAACCTTAACACTTACCCTAACCCTAACCCCTACCCTAACCCTAACCCTTACCATAAACCTTCCCTAACCCTATCCTCAACCTTAACCCTAACCCTAACACTAAACATAACTCTTACCCTTACCCTAACCGTAACCCTAAACCTAACCCTAACACTAACCCTAACCCTAACCACTATCCCTAAAACTAACCCTAAACCTAACCCTAACCCCTAAGCCTAACCCTAAACCTGACCCTAACCCTTACACTTTTCCTAACCCTAACCTAATCCTAACACTTACCCTTCCCTTAAAACCTGCCCTAATCCTAACGCTAACCCTAACCCTTACCCTAACCCTAACCCTAAACCTTACCCTTACCCTTACCCTAACACTAAACCTAAACTTAACCCTAACCCTAAATTTAACACTTACCCTTATGCTAACCCTATCCCTTACCTTAACCCTAACCCTAACCGTAACCTCAACCTTAACCCTAACCCTAACCCTAAACCTAACCCTTACCCTTACCTTAAACATAACCCTAACCCTAACCCTTACTCTTACCCTAACCCTAACCATAACCTTAAAACCAACCCTAAAACTAACCCTAACCGTAACCCTAACACTTACCCTTACTCTAACCCTAACCCTAGCCCTAACCCTAACCCTAACCCTAACACTAAACCTAACCCTAACCCTTACCCTAAACCTAACCCTAACCCTAACCCTAAACCTAACCCTAACACTTACCCTTACCCTAAACCTAACCCTAAACCTAACCCTAACCCTAACCCTAACCCTTACCCTAACCCTAACCCTAATCCTAACCCTAACCCTTACCGTTACCCTAATCCTAACCCTAACCCTAAACCTAACCCGAATCCTAACCTTAACTCTAACATATACCCTTACCATTACCCTAACCCTAACCCTAAACCTAACCCTAAGCCTAACCCTAACCCTTACTCTTAGCCTAACCCTAACCCTATACCTAACGCTAACTCTTACCCTTACCCTCACCGTAACCCTAACCTTATCCCTAACCCTAACCCTAACCATAACCCTAACCTTAACCCTAACCCTTATCCTTACCCTAACCCTAACACTAACCCTAAACCTAAACGTAACCCCAACCCTAAACCTAACCCTTAACCTTACCCTTACCCTAAACCTAACCCTAACGCTCACCCTTACCCTTATCCTAACCCTACCCCTAACCCTAACCCTAAACTTACCCTTATGCTAACCCTAAACCTAACCTTAACCCTAACCCTAACCCTAACCCTTACCCTAACCTAACCTTTACCCTAACCCTAAACCTTACACTTACCCTAACCCTAAACCTAACCCTTACCCTAAACCTAACCCTAACCCTAACCATAACCATAACCATAACCCTTACCCTTACCTTAACCCTAACTCTAATCCTAACAGTTAGCTTACCCTAAAGCTAACCCTAACCGTAACCCTAACCCTAATCCGAAAACATATCCTTACCTTAACCCTAACCCTAAACCTAACTCTTACCCTTATCCTAACGCTAATCCTAACCCTAACCCTAACCCTAACTCTGACTCTAACCCTAATTCTAACCCTAACCCTAACCCTAACGCTAAACCTTAACCAAACCCTAACACTAACCCTAACCACTAACCCTCACCCTAACCCTAAACCTAACGCATACCCTTTCCCTAATCCTAACCCTAACTCTAACCCTAACCATAACCCTAAAGCTAACACTTACCCTAACCCTAATCCTAACCCTTACTCTAATGCTAACCCTAACCTCAACCTTAACCCTAACCCTAACCCTAAGTCTAACCCTTATCCTTACCCTAAACGTAACCCTAACCGTAATACTAAGCCTAACCCTTACCCTTACCCTAAACATAACCCTAACCCTAACCCTAACCCTAAACCTAACCATTACAGTTACCCTAAACGTAACCCTAACCCTAACCCTAACCCTAACATAACCCTAACCCTAAAACTTACCCTTACCAAACCCTAAACCTAACCCTAACCCTAGCATTTATCCTTTCCCTAACCCTAACCCTAAACCTAACCCTATACCTAACCTTAAATCTAACCCTAAACCTAACCCTAAACCTTACACTTACCCTCACCCTAACGCTAACCGTAACCCTAACCCTAACCCTAACCCTTACCCTTACCCTAACCCTAACCCTAACCCTAATCCTAACACTTACCCTAACCCTAACCCCTACCATAACCCTAACGCTAACCCTAACTTTACCCTAACTCTAACCCTAACCCTTACCCTTACCCTAACCCTAAACCTACCCTTAACCCTAACCCTAACCCTAAATTTTACCCTTACCCTAACGCTAATCTTAACCCTAACCCTAACGCTAACCTAACACATATCCTTACCCTAACCCTAACCCTAACAGTAACCCTAACCCTAACCATAACCCTAACCCTAACCCTAAACCTTACCCTTACAATAACCCTAACCCTAACCCTAACCTTATCCCAACCCTAACCCTAACCATAACCCTTAACCTAACCCTAACCCTAACACTAACCACTAACCCTAACCCTTACTCAAACCTAACCCTATCCCTAACCGTTACCCTTACCTTAACTCTAAATCTAACCCTAACACTTACCCTTACCCTAACGCTAACCCTAACCCTAACCCAAACCCTAACACATATCCTTACCCTAACCCTAACCCTAACCGTAACCCTTACTCTAACCCCAAACCTAACCCTAACCTTTACCCTTACCCTAATGCTAAACATAAACATAAACTTAACCACAACCCTAAACCTAACCCTTACACTAACCTTAACACTTACCCTAACCCTAACCCCTACCCTGACCCTAACCCTAACCCTAACCTTACCCTAACCCTAACCCTAACACTAACCCTAACCCTTACCCTTACCCTAACCCTAAACCTAACCCTAAACCTTACCCTTAACCTAAACCTAACCCTAACCCTAACCCTTACCCTTACGCTAACCCAACCCTAAGCCTAACTCTTACCATTATCCTAACGCTAACCCTAAACCTAACCCTAACCCAAAACACAACACATATCCTAACCCTAACCCTAACCCTAAATATAACCGTAACCCTAATTCTAACCCTTACCCTTACCCTAACCCTAACCCTAACCTTAACCCTAACCCTTATCCTAAACCTAACCCTAACACAAAACCTAACCATCAAACCTAAACCTTACCCTAAACCTAACCCTAAACCTAACCCTTACCCTTACCATAATCCTAACCCTAACTCTAACCCTAACCATAACCCTAACCCTAACACTTACCCTAAACCTAATCCTAACCCTTACTCTAACACTAACCATAACCTCAACCTTAACCCTAAAACTAACCCTAACCCTAACCCTTACCCTTACCCTAAACGTAACCCTAACCCTAACCCTAACCCTAAACCTAACCCTTACCCTAACTCTAACCCTTACCCTAAACCTAACCCTAACCCTAACCTCAACATTAACCCTAACCCTAACCCAAAACCTAACATTTACCCTGACCCTAACCATAACCCTAAACCAAACCCTAACCCTAACCCTTACCCTTACCCTAACCCTAAACCTAACTCTAACCCCTAAACCTAAAACTAACCCTAACCCACACCCTAACCCTTACCTTTACCCTAACCCTAACCCTAACCCTAACACTTACCCTAAACCTAACCCTAACCCTTACCCTTACCCTAACCATAACCCTAACCTTAACCCCAACCATAAACCTAACCCTAACCCTAACCCTTACCCTAACACTTACCCTAACCCTAACCCTAACCTTAACCCTAACACTTACCCTAACCCTAACCCTAACTCAAACACTAACCCTTACCCTAACCCTAACCCTAACACTTACCCTTACCCTAACCCTAAACCTAACCCTAACCCTTACCCTACCCCTAACCCTTACCCTTACCCTAACCCTAACCCTAACCCTAACTCTTACCCTTACCCTAATGCTAACCCTAACTCTAACCCTAACCCTAACCCTAAAACATATCCTTACACTAAACCTAACCCTAACCCTAACCCTAAACCTTACCCTATCCTAACCATAACCCTTACCCTAACAATTACCGTTACCCTAACCCGTACCCTAACCCTAATGCTAACCTTAACCTTTACCCTAACCCTAACCCTAACCCTAACGCTTACCCATACCATAACCCTAACCCTAACTCTTACCCTTGCCCTAACCCTAACCTTAACCCTAACCCTTATCCTTACCCTAACCCTAACACAAACCCTAAACGTAAATGTAACCCTAACCCTAAATCTAACCCTTACCCTTTCCCTAACCCTAACCATAACCATAACCCCTAAGCCAAACACTAACCCTAACGCTAACCCTTACCCTTATCCTAACCCTAAGCTTAAGCCTAACCCTACCCCTTACCATTACCCTAACCCTAAACCTAAACTTAACCCTAACCCTAACCCTTACCCTTAGCCTAACACTAAACCTAAACCTAACGCTAACCCTTAACATTACCCTCACCCTAACCTTAACCTTAACCCTAACCCTAACCCTAACCCTACCCTAACCCTAACCCTAAACCCAACCTCAAACTTAACCGTAACGGTAACCCGTACCCTACATCTTACCCTTACAATAACCCTAACCCTAACCCAAACCCTTACCCTAACCCTTACCCTTACCCTAACCCTAACCCTAACCCTAAACCTAACTCTCACCCTAACCCTAACCCTTACCCTTATGCTAACCCTAACCCTAACCCTAACCCCTAACCCTAAACCTAACCCAAACCCTTACCCTTATCCTAACCCTAACCCTAACCCTAACCCTAACACTTACCCTAAACCTAACCGAAACCCTTACCCTTACCCTAACCGTACCCTAACCTTAACCCCAAAACTAAACCTAACCCTAACCATAACCTTTACCCTAACACTTACCATAACTCTATCTCTAACCCTAACCCAACACTGACCCTTACCCTAACCCTAACCCTAATCATTACCCTAACCCTCACCCTAACCCTAACCCTAACACTAAACCTTACCCTTTCCCTAACCCTAACCCTAACACTTACCCTAACCCTAACCCTAACCCTAACCCTTACCCTAACCCTAACCCTTACCCTTTCCCTAACCCTAACCCTAACACTAATGCTAACCACTAACACAAACCCTTACCCTAACCCAAACCCTAACTCTTACCCTTACCTAATCCTAACCCTAACTCTAACCCTAACCATAACCCTAACCCTAACACTTTCCCTAAACCTAAACCTAACCCTTACTCTAACCCTAAACTCAACTTTAACCATAACCCTAACCCTAACTCTTACCCTAACCCTTACCCTAACCCTAAACCTTACCCTAACCCTACCCTAAACCTAACCTCAAACTTAACCCTAACCCTAATCCTAAATCTAACCCTTACCCTTACACTACCCCTAACCCTAAACGTAACCCTAACCCTAACCCTAACCCTTACCCTTACCCTAACACTAACCCTAAACCTAACCCTAACCCTAACCCTAACCCCTAACCCTAAAACTAACCCTAAACCTAACCCTAACCCCTAACACTAACCCTAACCCTAACCCTTACGCTTATCCTAACCCTAACCCTAACCCTAACACTTACCCTTACCTTAGACCCTGCCCTAACTCTAACGCTAACCCTAACACTTACCCTAACCCTAACCCTAAACCTTACCCTTACACTTACACAAAAATTAACCTAACCTTAACCCTAACATTAACTTTAACCCTTACCCTTATGCTAATCCTAACCCTAACCCTAACCCTAAACCTAACGCTAACCCTTAACATTACCCTCACCGTAACCCTAACCTTAACCCTAACCCTAACCCAACCCTACCCTAACCCTAACCCTAACCCCAACCTCAAACTTAACCCTAACGGTAACCCGAACTCTAAATCTTACCCTTGCCCTAACCCTAACCATAACCATAATCCTAACCCTTACCCTTACCCTAACCCTAAACCTAAACCTAACTCTCACCCAAACCCTAAACCTTACCCTTATCCTAACCCTAACCCTAACCCTAACCCCTAAACCTAAACCTAACCCTAACCCTTACCCTTTCCCTAACAATAACCCTAACCCTAACCCTAACCCTAACAGTTACCCTAAACCTAATCCTAACCCTTACCATTACCCTAACCTTAACCCTAAATTTAACCCCAACACTAAACTTAACCCTAACCGTAACCCTTACCCTAACACTTACCCTAACACTAACTCTAACCCTAACCCTTACCCTAACCCTCACCCTAACCCTAACCCTAACACTAAACCTTACCCTTTCCCTAAACCTAACCCTAACTCTAACCCTAACACTTACCCTCAACCTAACCCTAACCCTAACCCTAACCCTAAACTTATCCTAACCCTAACCCTAACCTTAACCCTTAACCTAACCCTAACACTAACCCTAACCACTAACCCTAACCCTTACCCTAACCCTAAATCTTACCCTTATCCTAATCCTAACCCTAACCCTAACCCTAACCCTAACCCTAACCTAACCCTAATCCTAACCCTTACTCTAACGCTAACCTCAACTTTAACCCTAAAACTAACCCTAACCCTAACCCTTACCCTTCCCTAAACTTAACCCTAACCCTAACCCTAACCCTTACCCTAACCCTGAACTTTACTCGAACCCTACCATAACCCTAACCTCAACCTTAAACCTAACCCTAACCCTAAATCTAACCCTTACCCTTACACTAACGCTAACCCTAAAACTAACCCTAACCCTAACCCTAACACTTACCCTAACCCTAACCCTAACCCTAACTCTAACTCCTAACCCTAAAACTAACCCTAAACCTAACCCTAACCCCTAAGCCTAACCCTAACCCTAACCCTTACCCTTATCCTAACCCAAACCCTAACCCTAACACCCTTATCTTAAACCCTGCCCTAACCCTAACGCCAACCCTAACCCTTACCCTAACCCTAACCCTAACCCTAACCCTAACACTAACCCCAACCCTCACCCTAACCCTTACCCTTACCTTAACCGTAACCCTAACCCCTACCCTTAACCTAACGCTTACACTAACCCTAACTCTAATCCTTTCCCTTACCCTAACCCTAATCCTAAGCTAACCACAACCCTAAACCTAACCTTAACCCTAACCCCAACCTTAACCCTAAACCTAACCCTAACCCTAACCTTAACCCTAACCCTTATCCTTACCCTAACCCTAACACTAACCCTCACCCTAAACATAACCCTAACCCTAAATCTAACCGTTACCCTTACCCTAACCCTAACACTAACCATAACCCATAAGCCTAACAGTAACCCTAACGCTAACCCTTACCCCTATCCTAACCCTAACCCTAACCCTACCACTTACCCTTACCCTAACCCTAAACCTAACCTTAACCCTACCTCTAACCCTTATCCTTACACTTACCCTAACTTTTTCCCTAACCCTAACAATAAACCTTACCCTTACCCTAACCCTAACCCTAACCCTTACCCTAAACCTAACCCTAACCCTAACCCTAACCCTAACCTTAACTCTTACCCTTACTTTAACCATAACTCTAACTCTAACACTTACCCTTACCCTAACGCTAACCCTAACCCTAACCCAAACGCTAACCCTAACCTTACCCTAACCCTAACCCTAACCCTAATCCTAACCGCTACCCTAACCCTAACGCTAACCCTAACCTTACCCTAACCCTAACCCTAAACATAACCCTAACCCTTACCCTTACCCTAACCCTAACCCTAACTATAACTCTTACCCTTACCCTAACGCTACCGTAACCCTAACCCTAACCCTAACCGTAACACATATCCTTACACTATCCCTAACCCTAACCCTAACCCTAACCCTTACTCTTACCTTAACCCTAACTCCATACCTAACCCTAAACTTAACCCTAACCCTAACCCCTAAGCCTAACCCTAACCCTAATCCTAACCCTTAACCTTATCCTAACCTAACCCTAACCCTAACAATGACCTTTACCCTAAAACCTACCCTAACCCTAATGCTAACCTTAACCCTTACCCTAAACCTAACCCTAACCCTAAACCAAACCCTTACCCTTACCCTAACCCTAACCCTAACTCTTAACCTTACCCTAACCCTAACCTTAACCCTAACCCTAACCCTAAACCTAACCCAAAACCTAACCCTAACCCTAACGCTAACCCTTATCCTAAACCTAATCCTAATCTTAACCTAACCCTTACCCTTACCCTAAACCTAACCCTAGCCTTAACCCTAACCCTAACCCTTACCCTTACCCTAACACTAACCCTAAACCTAAACCTAACCCTAACTCTATCCTTAACCCTTACCCTAACCCTAGCCCTTACCCTAACTGTAACCCCTAACCCTAACCCTAACCCTAACCCTTATCCTTACCCTAACCCTAAACCTAACCTTAATGCTAACCCTAACTCTAACTATAACCCTTACCCTAACCCTAAACCTAACCCTCGTCCTTACCCTAACCCTAACCCTTACCATTTCCCTAACCCTAACCCTAACTCTAACTCTAACCCTTACCCTTAACCTAACCCTAACCCTAAACTTAACCCTAACCCTAACCCTAACCTTAAGCCTACACTAACCCTGACCCTAACCCTTACCCTTAACATAACCCTAACCCTAACCCTAACCCTAAACCTAACCCTAAGAGTAACCCTAACCCTAACCCTAATCCTAACCCCTAACCTAACCCTAACGCTAACCCTAATCCTTACCCTAACCCTAATCCTAACCCTTACCCTTTCCCTAACCCTAACCCTAACTCTAACTCTAAGCCTTACCCTTAACCTAACCCTAACCCTAACCTTAAGCCTACACTAACCCTCAACATAACCCTAACACTAAACCTTACCCTTTCCCTAACCCTAACCCTAAATATATACCTAAACCTTACCCTTAACCTAACCCTAACCCTACCCCTAACCCTAACCCTAACACTTACCCTAACCCTAACCCTAACCCTTAACCTTCACCTAACCCTAACCCTAACCCTAACCTTAACCCCAACCCTAAACCTGACCCTAACCGTAACCCTTACCCTAACACTTAACCTAATCCTAACTCTAACCCCAACCCTAACACTTACCCTTACCCTAACCCTAACCCTAACCCTTAACCTAACCCTCACCCTAACCCTAAACCTAACACTAACCCTTACCCTTTCCCTAACCCTAACCCTAACACTAACCCAAACCCTTACGCTTATCTTAACCCTAACCCTAACGCTAACCCTAATCCTAACCTTAACCTTATCCTAAACCTAACCCTAACCCTAACCCTTAACATAACCCTAACACTAACCCTAACCACTAACCCTAACCCTTACCCTAACCCTAACCCTAAATCTTACCCTTACCCTAATCCTAACCCTAAATCTAACCCTAACCATAACCCTAACCCTAACACTTACCCTAAACCTAATCCTAACCCTTACTCTAACCCTAAACTCAACTTTAACCCTAACCCTAACCCTAACCCTAACACTTACCCTAACCCTAACCCTTACCCTAACCCTACTCTAAACCTAATCTCAACCCTAACCCTAACCCTAATCCTAAATCTAACCCTTACCCTTACCCTAACCCTAACCCTAAACCTAACCCTAACCCCTAACCCTAAAACTAACCCTAAACCTAACCCTAACCCGGAAGCCTAACCCTAACCCTAACCCTTATCCTTATCCTAACCCTAACCCTAACCCTCACACTTAACCTTACCTTAGACCCTGCCATAACCCTAACGCTAACCCTAACCCTTACCCTAACCCTAACCCTAAACCTTATCCTTACACTTCCCCAAAACTAAACCTAACCTTAACCCTAACCCTAACTTTAACCCTTACCCTTATGCTAACCCTAACCCT
>JANJXV010000181.1:285000-290000 GCA_024803745.1 Megascapheus bottae | reverse complement strand
CCCTAACCCTAAACCTAACACTAACCCTTACCCTTTCCCTAACCCTAACCCTAACACTAACCCTAACCCTTAACCTTAACTTAACCGTAACCCTAACGCTAACCCTAATCCTAACCTTAACCTTATCCTAAACCTAACCCTAACCCTAACCCTTAACCTAACCTTAGCACTAACCCTAACCACTAACCCTAACCACTAACCCTAACCCTTACCATAACCCTAACCCTAAATCTTACCCTTACCCTAATCCTAACCCTAAATCTAACCCTAACCATAACCCTAACCCTAACACTTACCCTAAACCTAATCCTAACCCTTACTCTAACCCTAAACACAACTTTAACCCTAACCCTAACCCTAACCCTAACACTTACCCTAACCCTAACCCTTACCCTAACCCTACCGTAAACCTAACCTCAACCTTAACCCTAACCCTAATCCTAAATCTAAACCTTACCCTTTCCCTAACCCTAACCCTAAACCTAACCCTAACCCCTAACCCTAAAACTAACCCTAAACCTAACCCTAATCCCGAAGCCTAACCCTAACCCTAACCCTTATCCTTATCCTAAACCTAACCCTAACCCTCACACTTAACCTTACCTTAGACCCTGGCCTAACCCTAACGCTAACCCTAACCCTTACCCTAACCCTAACCCTAAACCTTACCCTTACACTTCCCCAAAACTAAACCTAACCTTAACCCTAACCCTAACTTTAACCCTTACCCTTATGCTAACCCTAACCCTAACCCTAACTCTAAACCTTACCCTTACCCTACACCTAACCCTAACACTTACCCTAAACCTAACCCTAACCCTAACCCTTACCCTTACCCTTACCTTAACCTTAACCCTAACCATAACCCTTACAGTTACCCTAACGCTAACACTAACCCTAACCGTAACCCTAACCCTAACCCTTACCCTTTCCAGAACCCTAACCCTAATCTAACCCCAACCCTAAACCTAACCCTAACCGTAACCCTAACCCTTACCCTTATCCTAACCCTAACCCTAAAGCTAACCCTAACCCTAACCCCAACCTCAAACTTAACCCTAACGGTAACCCGAACCCTAAATCTTACCCTTACCCTAACCCTAACCCTAAACCTAACCCTAACCCTAACCCTTTCCCTAACCCTAAACCGAAACCTAACTCTCACCCTAACCCTAAACCTTACCCTTATCCTAACCCTAATCCTAACCCTAACCCCTAAACCTAAACCTAACCCTAACCCTTACCCTTACCCTAACCCTATCCCAAACCTTAACCCCAACCCTAAACCTAACCCTAACCGTAACCCTTACCCTAACACTTACCCTAACCCTAACTCTAACCCTAACCCTTACCCTAACCCTCACCCTAACCCTAACCCTAACACTAAACCTTACCCTAACCCTAACCCTAACCCTAACTCTAACCCTAACTCTTACCCTTAACCTAACCCTAACCCTAACCCTAACCCTAACCTTATCCTAACCTCAACCCTAACCCTAACCCTTAACCTAACCCTAACACTAACCCTACACCACTAAACCTAACCATTACCCTAACCCTAACCCTAAATCTTACCCTTATCCTAATCCTAACCCTAACTCTAACCCTAACCCTAACCCTAACCCTAACAATTACCCTAACCCCAATCCTAACCCTTACTCTAACCCTAACCTCAACTTTAACCCTAATGCTAACCGTAACCCTAACCCTTACCCTTACCCTAAACTTAACCCTAACCCTAACCCTAACCCTAACCATTACCCTTACCCTAAACTTAACCTTAACCCTAACCCTAAAATTAACCCTTACCCTAACCCTAATCCTTACTCTAACCCTACCCTAACCCTAACCTCGACCTTAACCCTAACCCTAACCCTAAACCTAACCCATACCCTTACACTAACCCTAACCCTAAACCTAACCCTAACCCTAACCCTAACACTTACCCTTACCCTAACCCTAACCCTAACCCTAACCCTAATCCCTTACCCTAAAACTAAACCTAAACCTAACCCTAACCCCTAAGCCTAACCCTAACACTAAACCTTACCCTTATCCTAACCCTAACCCTAACCCTAACACTTACCCTTACCTTAAACCCTGCCCTAACCCTAACGCTAACCCTAACGCTTACCCTAACACTAACCCTAAACCTTACCCTTACACTTACCCTAACCCTAAACCTAAACTTAACCCTAACCCTAACTTTAACCCTTACCCTATGTTAACCCTAACCCTAACCCTGAACCTTACCTTTACCCTAAACCTAACCCTAACCCTTACCCTAAACCTAACCCTAACCCTAACCCTTACCCTTACCTTAACCCTAACCCTAAACCTAACCCTTACCCTTAACCTAACACTAACCCTAACCCTAACCCTAACCCTAACCCTTACCCTTACCCTAACCCTAATCCTAACCTAACCCCAAACCTAAACCTAACTCTAACCATAACCCCAAACTTTGCCCTTACCCTAAACTTAACCCTAAACCTAACCCTAACCCTAAACCTAACCCTAACCCTAACCTTAACCCTAACACTTACCCTTACCCTTACCCTAACCCTAACCCTAACCATAACACTAAACCTAACCCTAACCCTAACCTTTAAACTTAGCCTAACCCTAACCCTAACCCTAACCCTAACTTAACCCTAACCCTAACCCTAACCCTAACCTTAACCCTAACCCTTATCCTTACCCTAACCCTAACACTAACCCTAACCCTAAACGTAACCCTAACAGTAAATCTAACCCTTACCCTTACCCTAACCCTAACCATAACCATAACGCATAAGCCTAACCATAACCCTAAACTAACCCGTACCCTATCCTAACCCTAACCCTACCCTAACCCTACCCTTTTACCCTTTCCCTAACCATAAACCTAACCCTAACATATACCCTTATCATAACGCTAACCCTAACCCTAACCCAAACCCTACCACAAATCCTTAACCTAACCCTAAACCTAATCCTAACTGTAAGCCTAACCCTCATCCTAATCCTAACCCCTACCCTAACCCTAACGCTAACCCTAACCTTACCTTAACCCTAAACCTAAACCTAACCCTAACCTTTACCCTTACCCTAACCCTAACCATTACACTTACACTAACCCTAACCCTAACCCTAACCCTAACCCTAACCCTACCCTTACCCTAACCCTAACAATAAACCTAACACTAACCTTAAACCTAACCCTAACCACTAACCCTAAAACTAACCCTAAAACTAACCCTAACCCCTAGGCCTAACCCTAACCCTAAACCTAACACTTACCCTTACCCTAACGCTAACCCTAACCCTAACCCAAACGCTAACCCTAACCTTACCCTAACACTAACCCTAAACCTAACCCTAACAGTATCCCTAAACCTAACCCTAGTCCTAACCACTACCCTAACACTAACGCTAACCCTAACCTTACCCTAACCCTAACCCTAACCCTAAACATAACCCTAACCCTTACCCTTACCCTAACCCTAACCCTAACTATAACTCTTACCCTTATCCTAACGCTAACCTAACCCTAACCCTAACCCTAACCGTAACACATATCCTTACACTATCCCTAACCCTAACCCGAACCCTAACCCTTACTCTTAGCTTAACCCTAACTCCATACCTAACCCTAAACTTAACCCTAACCCTAACCCCAAAGCCTAACCCTAACCCTAATCCTAACCCTTAACCTTATCCTAACCCTAACCCTAACCCTAACAATTACCTTTACCCTAACACCTACCCTAACCCTAATGCTAACCTTAAGCCTTACCCTAAACCTAACCCTAACCCTAAACCAAACCCTTACCCTTACCCTAACCCTAACTCTAACTCTTAACCTTACCCTAACCCTAACCTTAACCCTAACCCTAACCCAAACCCTAACCCAAAACCTAACCCTAACCCTAACGCTAACCCTTATCCTAAACCTAATCCTAATCTTAACCTAACCCTTACCCTTACCCTAACCCTAAACCTAGCCTTAACCCTAACCCTAAACCTTACCCTTACCCTAACACTAACCCTAAACCTAAACCTAAACCTAACTCTATCCTTAACCCTTACCCTAACCCTAACCCTAACCCTAACTGTAACCCCTAACCCTAGCCCTAACCCTAAACCTTATCCTTACCCTAACCCTAACCCTAACCTTAATGCTAACCCTAACTCTAACTATAACCCTTACCCTAACCCTAAACCTAACCCTCATCCTTACCCTAAACCTAACCCTTACCATTTCCCTAACCCTAACCCTAACTCTAACTCTAACCCTTACCCTTAACCTAACCCTAACCCTAAACTTAACCCTAACCCTAACCCTAACCTTAAGCCTACACTAACCCTGACCCTAACCCTTACCCTTAACATAACCCTAACTCTAACCCTAACCCTAAACCTAACCCTAAGAGTAACCCTAACCCTAACCCTAATCCTAACCCCTAACCTAACCCTAACGCTAACCCTAATCCTTACCCTAACCCTAAACCTAACCCTTACCCTTTCCCTAACCCTAACCCTAACTCTAACTCTAAGCCTTACCCTTAACCTAACCCTAACCCTAACCTTAAGCCTACACTAACCCTGACCATAAACCTAACACTTACCCTTACCCTAACCCTAACCCTAACCCTTACCCTAACCCTCACCATAACCCTAACACTAAACCTTACCCTTTCCCTAACCATAACCCTAAATATATCCCTAACCCTTACCCTTAACCTAACCCTAACCCTAACCCTAACCCTAACCCTAACCCTAACACTTACCCTAACCCTAACCCTTAAACTTAACCTAACCCTAACCCTAACCCTAACCTTAACCCCAACCCTAAACCTGACCCTAACCGTAACCCTTACCCTAACACTTACCCTAATCCTAACTCTAACCCAAAACCTAACACTTATCCTTACCCTAACCCTAACCCTAACCCTTACCCTAACCCTACCCTAACCCTAAACCTAACACTAACCCTTACCTTTTGCCTAACCCTAACC
>JANJXV010000181.1:215000-275000 GCA_024803745.1 Megascapheus bottae | reverse complement strand
CCAAAACTAAACCTAACCTTAAACCTAACCCTAACTTTAACCCTTACCCTTATGCTAACCCTAACCCTAACCCTAACTCTAAATCTTAACCTTACCCTAAACCTAACCCTAAACCTTACCCTAAACCTAACCCTAACCCTAACCCTTACCCTTACCTTAACCCTAACCCTAACCATAACCCTTACACATACCCTAACGCTAACACTAACCCTAACCGTAACCCTAACCCTAACCCTTACCCTTACCATAACCCTAACCTTAATCTAACCCCAACCCTAAACCTAACCGTAACCGTAACCCTAACCCTTACCCTTACCCAAACCCTAACCCTAAACCTAACCCTAACCCTAACCCCAACCTCAAACTTAACCCTAACGGTAACCCGAACCCTAAATCTTACCCTTACCCTAACCATAACCCTAACCCTAACCCTAACCCTTACCCTAACCCTAAACCGAAACCTAACACTCAACCTAACCCTAAACCTTACCCTTATCCTAACCCTAACCCTAACCCTAACCCCTAAACCTAAACCTAACCCTAACCCTTACCCTTAACGTAACACTAACTCTAACCCTAACCCTAACCCTAACACTTACCCTGAACCTAACCCTAACCCTTACACTTACCCTTACCCTAACCCTATCCCTAAACTTAACCCCAACCCTAAACCTAACCCTAACCGTAACCCTTACCCTAACACTTACCCTAACCCCAACTCTAACCCTAACCCTTACCCTAACCCTCACCCTAACCCTAACCCTAACACGAAACCTTACCCTTTCCCTAAACCTAACCCTAACTCTAACCCTAACTCTTACCCTTAACCTAACCCTAACCCTAACCCTAACCCTAACCCTAACCTTATCCTAACACTAACCCTAACCCTAACCCTTAAACTAACCCTAACCCTAACCCTACACCACTAACCCTAACCCTTACCCTAACCCTAACCCTAAATCTTACCCTTATGCTAATCCTAACCCTAACTCTAAACCTAACCATAACCCTAACCCTAACAATTACCCTAACCCCAATCCTAACCCTTACTCTAACCCTAACCTCAACTTTAACCCTTATGCTAACCCTAACCCTAACCCTTACCCTTACCCTAAACTTAACCCTAACACTAACCCTAACCCTTACCCTTACCCTAAACTTCACCCTAACCCTAACCCTAAAACTAACCCTTACCCTAACCCTAACCTCGACCTTAACCCTAACCCTAACCCAGAACCTAACCCTTACCCTTACACTAACCCTAACCCTAAACCTAACACTAACCCTAACCCTAACACTTACACTTACCCTAACCCTAACCCTAAACCTAACCCTAACCCCTAAGCCTAACACTTACCCTAACCCTTACCCTTATCCTAACCCTAATCCTAACCCTAACACTTACCCTTACCTTAAACCCTGCCCTAACCCTAACGCTAACCCTAACGCTTACCCTAACCCTAACCCTAAACCTTACCCTCACACTTACCCTAACCCTAAACCTAAAACTTAACCCTAACCCTAACTTTAACCCTTACTCTTATGCTAATCCTAACCCTAACCCTAAACCTTACCCTTACCGTAAACCTAACCCTAACACTTACCCTAACCCTAACCCTAACCCTTACCCTTACCTTAACCCTAACCCTAAACCTAACCCTTACCCTTAACCTAACACTAACACTAAACCTAACCCTAACCCTAACCCTTACCCTTACCCTAACCCTAATCCTAACCTAACCCCAACCCTAAACCTAACTCTAACCGTAACCCTAACCCTTACCCTTACCCTAAACTTAACCCTAAACCTAACCCTAACCCTAACCCTAACCCTTACACTAACCCTAACCCTAAACCTAACCCTAACCCTAACCTTAAACCTAACACTTACCCTTACACTTACCCTAACCCTAACCCTAACCATAACACTAAACTTAACCCTAACCCTAACCTTTAATCTTAGCCTATCCCTAACCCTAACCCTAACCCTAACCCTAACCCTTACACTAACCCTAACCCTAAACCTAACCATAACCGTAATCCCTAACCCTAACACTTACCCTTACCCTAACCCTAACCCTAACCTTAATGCTAACCCAAACACTAACCCTTACCATAACACTTACCCTAACCCTAACCCTAAACCTTACCTTAACCCTAACCCTAAACCTAACACTTACCCTAACCCTAACCCTAACCCTAACCCCCAACCCTAACCCTTAACCTAACACTAACCCTAAACCTAACCCTAACCCTAACCCTAATCCTAACCCTAAACCTAAACCTTACCCTAACCCTATGCCTAACCTTAACCCCAACCCTAAACCTAAACCTAACCCTAAACCTAACCCTTACCCTTAACCTCAACCTAACCCTAAACCTAACCCTAATCCTAACCCTTACCCTAACCCTAAACCTAATCCTAACCCTAACTCTTACCCTTACCCTAACCCTAACCCTAACCCTAACCCTAACCCTAAACTAAACCCTAAAACTAACCCTAACCCTTACCCTTACCCTAACCCTAACCCTAACCCTAACCCTAACCCTAACCCTTACCCTTACCCTAACCCTATCCCTCACCTTAACCCCAACCTTAACCTAAACCTAACCCTAAACCTAACCCTTACCCTTACCCTCAATCTAAACCTAAACCTTACCCTAACCCTAACCCTAAACCTAACACTACCCCTAACCCTAACCCTAACCCCTATCCCTAAAACTAACCCTAATCCCAACCCTAAACCTAACCCTTACCCTTAACCTAACCCAAACCCTAACCCTAAACCTAACACTTACCCTTACCTAAAACCCTGCCCTAACCCTAACGCTAACCCAAACACTTACCCTAACCGTAACCCTAAACCTTACCCTTTCCCTTACCCTAAAACTAAACCTAACCTTAACCCTAACCCTAACTTTAACCCTTACGCTTATGATAACCCTAACCCTAACCCTAACCGTAACCCTAAACCTTACCCTTAGCCTAAACCTAACCCTAACCTTTCCCAAAACCTAACCCTAACCCTAACCCTTACCCTTACCTTAACCATAACCCAAACCCTAACCCTAAACCTTACCCTTACCCTAATGCTAACACTAATCCTAAACCTAACCCTACCCCTAACCCTTACCCTTACCCTAAACTAAACCTAACCCTAACCCTAACCCAAACCCTAACCCTTTCCCTAACCCTAACCCTAACCCTACCCATACACCTTACCCTAACCCTAAATCTAACCCTAACCCTAAACCTAACCCTAAACCTTACCTTACCCTAACCGTAACCGTAACCCTAAACCTAACCCTTACATTTACCCTAACCCTAACTCTAAACCTAACCCTAACCCTAACCCAACCCTTACCCTAAGCCTAACCCTAATCCTAACCCTAACCATTACCCTAACCCTAACCCTAAACCTAACCCTAACTCTAACCCTTACCGTTACAGTAACCCAAACCCTAACCCTAAACCTAAACCTAACCCTAATCCTTACTCTTAACCTAACCCTAACCCTAAACCTAACGGTAACCCTTACCCTTACCATAAGCCTAACCCTAACCTTAACCCTAACCCTAAACCTAAAACTAACCCTTACCCTTACCCTAACCCTAACACTAAACCTAACCCTAACACTTACCCTGACAATAACCCTAACCCTAACCCTAAACCTAACCCTAAGCTTAACCCTAATCCTTACACTTACCCTAACCCTAACCTTAACCCTAAACCTAACCCTAACGCTAATCCTAACCCTTAACCTTACCCTAACCCTAACCCTAAACCTAACCCTAACCCTTACTCTTACCCTACCCCGAAACCTAAACCTAACCCTAACATTAACCCTAATCCTTACACTTACCCTAACACTAACTCCAACCCTAAACCTAACCCTAAGCCTAACCCTAATCTTTACCCTAACCCTAACACTAACCCTAACAAGTACCCTTGCACTAACCCTACCCCTTATCCTAACCCGAAACCTAACACTTAACCTAACCCTAACACTAACCCTGACCCCTAACCCTAACCCTTACCCTAACCCTAACCCTAACCCTTACCCTTACCCTAACCCTAACCCTAATTTTAAACCTAACCCTTATCCTAAACCTAACCCTAACCCTAACTCTTACCCTAACCGTAACTCTAATCGTAACCTTAAACATTACCCTTACACTAACCCTAACTCAAACCCTAAACCTAACCCTAACCCTACCATTAATCCTAACCCTTACACTTACCGTAACCCTAACCCTAAACCTAACCCTAAACCTAACCGTAACCCTTACCCTTACCCTAAGCCTAACCCTAACTTTAACCCTAAACCTAACCCTAAACCTAACCTTACCCCTAACCCTTATCCCCCTAACCCTTATCCTTTCCCTAACCCTAACCCTAACCATAACCATAAACCTAATCCTAACCCTAAACCTAACCCTTACCCTAACCCTAACGCTAACCCTAACCCTACCCTTACCCTAACAATAACCCTAACCCTAACCCTTACCCTAACTCTAACCCTAATCCTTACACTAACCCTACCCAACCCTAAAATTAACCCTTACCCTAAACCTAACCCTAATCCTAAACCTAACCGTAAGCCTAACCCTAACCCTTACCCTTACCCTTACCGTAACCAAACCCTAACCTTACCCCAACCCTAACCCTAACCCTAACCCTTACCCTAACCCTAACCCTAACACTTACCCTTACCCTAGCCATAATCCTAACCCTAACCCTTATCCTAACCATAATCCTAACCGTAACCGTTAACCTAACCCTAACACTAACCACCACCCCTAACCCTAACCCGAACCCTAACCCTAACCCTAACCCCTAACCCTAACCCTAATCCTAACCCTTACCCTTATCCTAAGCCTAAACCTAACCCTAGCACTTACCCTTACCCTAACACATACCCTAACCCTAACCCTAACCCTTACCTTAACCCTAAACTAACAATAATCCTAACCCTTCCACTTACCCAAACCCTAAACCTAACCCTAACCCTAACCCTTACCCTAACTCTTACCCTTACCCTAACCCTAACCATAACCCTAAACCTTACCCTTACCCTAAACCTAACTCTAACCCTTACCCTAACCCTAACCCTAACCCTTAACCTTACCTTTACCCTAACCCTAACCCTAACCCTTACCCTTACCCTAACGCTAACCCTAACCCTAAACCTACCCCTACACCTTACCCTAACCATACACCTAACACTAACCCTTACCCTAAATCTAACCCTAACCCTAAACCTAACCCTTACCCTTACCTTAATCCTAACCCTAACGCTAAATCTTAACCTTACCCTAACGCTAACCCTAACCCTAACCCTAACCGTAACCCTAACACATACCCTTATCCTAACCCTAACCCTAAACATAACCCTAAACTAACCCTAACCTTACCCTAACCCTTACCCTAACCCTAACCTTAACCCCAACACTAAACCTAACCCTAACCCTAAACCTAACCCTTCCCCTTCTCCTAACCCTAACCCTTACCCTAACCCTAACCCTAACCCTAACCCTTACCCTTACCCTAACGCTAACATTAATTCTAAAACTAACACTACCCCTAACCTTAACCCTAACCCTTACGCTTACCCTAACCATAATCCTACCTCTAACCCTAAACCTAACCGTAACCCCAACCCTAACCCTAACCCTTACCCTAACCCTAACCCTAACACTTACCCTTACCCTAGCCCTGATCCTAACCCTAACCCTTATCCTAACCATAATCCTAACCGTAACCGTTAACCTAACCCTAACACTAACCATCACCCCTAACCCTAACCCGAACCCTAACCCTAACCCTAACCCCTAACCCTAACCCTAATCCTAACCCTTATCCTTATCCTAAGCTTAACCCTAACCCTAGCACTTACCCTTACCCTAACACATACCCTAACCCTAACCCTAACCCTTACCTTAACCCTAAACTAACCCTAATCCTAACCCTTCCACTTACCCAAACCCTAACCCTAACCCTAACCCTAACCCTTACCCTAACTCTTACCCTTACCCTAACCCTAACCATAACCCTAAACCTTACCCTTACCCTAAACCTAACTCTAACCCTTACCCTAAACCTAACACTAACCCTAACCCTAACCCTTAACCTTACCTTTACCCTAACCCTAACCCTAACCCTTACCCTTACCCTAACGCTAACCCTAACCCTAAACCTACCCCTACACCTTACCCTAACCATACACCTAACACTAACCCTTACCCTAAATCTAACCCTAACCCTAAACCTAACCCTTACCCTTACCTTAATCCTAACCCTAACGCTAAATCTTAACCTTACCCTAACGCTAACCCTAACCCTAACCCTAACCGTAACCCTAACACATACCCTTATCCTAACCCTAACCCTAAACATAACCCTAAACTAACCCTAACCTTACCCTAACCCTTACCCTAACCCTAACCTTAACCCAAACACTAAACCTAACCCTAACCCTAAACCTAACCCTTCCCCTTTTCCTAACCCTAACCCTTACCCTAACCCTAACCTTAACCCTTACCCTTACCCTAACGCTAACATTAATTCTAAAACTAACACTACCCCTAACCTTAACCCTAACCCTTACGCTTACCCTAACCATAATCCTACCTCTAACCCTAAACCTAACCGTAACCCCAACCCTAACCTTTACCCTTACCCTAACCCTAACCCTAAACCTAACCCTAACCCTGATCCTTACCCTCACCCTAACCCTAACCTTAAACCTAACCCTAACCCTAACGCTAACCCTAACCTTAAACCTAAACCTAATCCCTATCCTAACCCTAACCCTAACTGTAACCCTAATCCTAACCCTAACCCTAAACTTAACCCGTACCCTTACCTTAACCCTAACCCTAAACCTAACCCTAACACTTACCCTTACCATAATCTTAACCCTAACCCTAAAGCTAACCGTTAACCTAACCCTAACCCTTACTCTAACCCTTACCCTTACCCTAACCCTAACCCTAGCCCTAACCCTTACCCTTACCCTAACCCTAACCCTAAACCTCACCCTAAACCTAACCCTTACCCTTACCCTAACCCTAACACTAAACCTAACCCTAAACCTAACCCCTAACACTAATCCTACCCTTAACACTTACCCTACCCCTAACTCTAACCTTAACCCTTACCCTTACCCTAACCCGAACCCTAAACTTAACCCAAAACCTAAACCTAAGCCTAACCCTGACCTTTACCCTAACACTTACCGTAACCCTAACCCTAACCCTCACCCTAACACTTACCCTTACCCTAAAACTAACCCTAACCCTAACCCTTACCCTAACCCTAACCCTAACCCTAACTCTAACCCTAACACTTACCCTAACCCTAACCCTAACCCTAACATTTACCCTTAACCTAACACTATCCCTAACCCTTACCCTAACACTAAACCTAACCCTAACCCTTACCCTAAGCCTAACCCTAACCCTAACCCTAACCCTAAACCTAACCCTAACACTTACCCTTACCCTAACCCTAACACTAACACTTACCCTAACCCTAACCCTAACCCTAACCCTGACCTAACACTTATCCTTACCCTAACAGTAACCCTAACCTTAAACCTTACCCTAATCCCTAACCCTAACCCTTACCCTTACCCTAACCCTAACTCTAAACCTAACCCTAACTCTAACTCTAACCCTAACCCTATCCCTAACCCGAATCCTTGCCCTTACCATAACCCTAAACCTAAACCTAAACCTAACCGTAACCCCTAACCCTAACCTTAACTCTAACGCTTACCCTTACCCTAACCCTAACCCTAAACTTAATTCTAACCCTAATCCTAACCCTAACCCTAACCCTACCCTTACCCTAACCCTCTCACTAACCCTAACCCTAACTGTAAGCCTAACACTTACCCTTAACCTAACCCTAACCCTAAACCTAAACCTAACCCTAACGCTAGCTGTAACCATAACCTTAACCCTAATCATAACCCTAACCCTACTCTTATCCTAACCCTAACCCTAACCCTAATCCTTACCCTAACCCTAAACCTAACCCTAACCCTTACCCTTTCCCTAACCCTAACCCTAACCCTATCTCTAACCCTTACCCTTAACCTAACCCTAACCCTAACCCTAACCGTAACCCTAACCCTAACCCTTACCCTTACCGTAACCAAACCCTAAACTTAACCCCAACCCTAAATCTAACCCTAACCCTACCCCTTACCCTAAACCTAGCCCTAACCCTAACACTAAGACTTACACTTACCCTAACCGTAATCCTAACCCTAACCCTTATCCTAACCCTAACCCTAACCCTTAATCTAACCCTAACACTAACCATCCCCCATAAACCTAACCCTTACCCTAACCCTATACCTAACCCTAACCCTAACACTAACCCTAACCCTAATCCTAACCCTACCCCTAACCCTAACCCTAACCCCTAACCCTAATCCTAACCCTAACCCTTACCCTTATCCTAAACCTAACCCTAACCCTTACCCTTACCCTAAACTAACCCTAACCCTAACCCTACCCTAACTATTACCCTTACCCTAACCCTAACCCTAAACCTAACCCTAAACCTTACCCTTACCCTAAACCTAATCCTAACCCTTACCCTAAACCTAACCCTAACCCCAACCCTAACGCTTACCCTTACCTTAACGCTAACCCTAACCCTAACCCTAACCCTACCCCTACACCTTACCCTAACCCTAACCTAACCTAACCATAACCCTAAACCTAACCCTAAACCTTGCCTTACCCTAACCGTAACCGTAACACTAAAACTTACCCTTACACTTACCCTAACCCTAACTCTAAACCTAACCCTAACCCTAACCCTAACCCTTACCCTAACGCTAACCGTAATCCTAACCCTAACCATTACCCTTACTCTAACCCTAACTCTAACCCTAAACTTAACCCTAACCCTTACCCTTACATTAACCCAAAAATAACCCTAACCCTAAACCTAAACCTAACCCTAACACTTACTCTTAACCTAACCCTAACCCTAAACCTAACTGAAACACTTAACCTTACCTTAAGCCTAACCCTAACCTTAACCCTAATCCTAACCCTAAACCTAACCCTAACCCTAACCCTTACCCCAACCCTAACCCTAACCCCTAACCCTAACACTAATCATGACCATTATCCTTATCCTAACCCTAACCCTAACCCTAGCACTTACCCTTACCCTAAACCATACCCTAACCCTAACCCTAACCCTAACCCTTACCCTAACCCTAAACTAACCCTAACCCTAAACCTTACCCTTACCCTAACCCTAAACCTAACCCTAACCCTAACCCTTACCCTTACCCTAACCCTAACCCTAACACTTACCCTTACCCTAACCCTAATCCTAATCCTAACCCTTATCTTAACCTTAACAATAACCCTAACCCTTAACCTAACCCTAACACTAACCATCACCCCTAACTCTAACCCTAACCCTAACCCCTAACCCTAACCCTAATCCTAACCCTTATCCTTATCCTAAACCTAACCCTAACCCTAGCACTTACCCTTACCCTAACCCATACCCTAACCCTAACCCTAACCCTTACCCTTACCCTAACCCTAAACTAACCCTAACCCTAACCCTAACCCTAACCCTTACCCTAACCCTAACCCTAACCTTTACCCTTATCCTAAACCTAACCCTAACCCTTACCCTTAACCTAAACTAACCCTAACCCTAACCCTAAACCTAAACCTAATCCTTTCCCTAAACCTAACCCTAACCCCAACGCTAACCCTTAGCCTTACCCTAACGCTAACCCTAACCCTAACCCTAACTCTACCCATACACCTTACCCTAACCCTAAACCTAACCCTAACCCTAACCCTAAACCTAACCCTAAACCTTACCTTACCCTAACCGTAACCCTAACCCTAAACCTAACCCTTACATTTACCCTAACCCTATCTCTAAACCTAACCCTAACCCTAACCCAACCCTTACCCTAACCCTAACCCTAATCCTAACCCTAACCATTACCCTTACCCTAACCCTAACTCTAACCCTAACCTTAACCCTAACCCTTAAATTTACAGTAACCCAAACCCTACCCCTAACCCTAAACCTAAACCTAACCCTAATCCTTACTCTTAACCTAAACCTAACCCTAAACCTAATGGTAACCCTTACCCTTACCATAAGCCTAACCCTAACCTTAACCCTAACCCTAAACCTAAACCTAACTCTTACCCTTACCCTAACCGTAACACTAAACCTAACCCAAACACTTACCCTTAAAATAACCCTAACCCTAAACCTAACCCTAAGCTTAACCCTAATCCTTACACTTACCCTAACCCTAACCTTAACCCTAAACCTAACCCTAACGCTAATCCTAACCCTTAACCTTACCCTAACCCTAACCCTAACCCTAAACCTAACCCTAACCCTTACCCTTACCCTCACCCTAAACCTAAACCTAATCCTAAACTTAACCCTAATCCTTACACTTACCCTAACCCTAACCCCAACCCTAAACCTAACCCTAAGCCTATCCCTAATCTTTACCCTAACCCTAACCCTAACCCTAACAAATACCCTTACACTAACCCTACCCCTTATCCTAACCCTAACCCTAACACTTAACCTAACCCTAACACTAACCCTGACCCCTAACCCTAACCCTTACCCTAACCCTAACCATAACCCTAACCCTAACCCTTACCCTTACCCTAACCCTAACCCTAATTTTAAACCTAACCCTTATCCTAAACCTAACGCTAGCCCTAACCCTTAACCTAACCGTAACTTTAATCGTATCCTTAAACATTACCCTTACGCTAACCCTAACTCAAACCCTAAACCTAACCCTAACCCTAACGTTAATCCTAACCCTTACACTTACCGTAACCCTAACCCTAAACCTAACCCTAATCCTAACCCTAACCCTTACACTTACTCTAACCCTAACCCTAAACCTAACCGTAAACCTTACCTTACCCTAAGCCTAACCCTAACCTTAACCCTAAACCTAACCCTAAACCTAACCTTACCCCTAACCCTTATCCCCCTAACCCTTATCCTTTCTCTAACCCTAACCCTAACCATAAACCTAACCCTAACCCTAAACCTAACCCTTACACTTATCCTAAACTTAACACTAAACCTAACCCTAACCCTTACCCTTACCCTAACCCTAACCCTAACCTTAACCCTAACCCTTACCCTTACCCTAACTCTAACCGTAAACCTAACCCATACCCTAACCCTAACCCTTACCCTTACCCTAAAGCTAACCCTAACCCTAACCCTAACCCTACCCCTACACCTTACCCTAACCCTAACCCTAACCCTTAGCCTAACCCTAACCCTAACCCTAACCTAACACTTACCCTTACACTAACAGTAAGCCTAACCTTAAACCTAACCCAAACCCCTAACCCTAAATGTTACCCTCACCCTAACCCTAACCCAAACCCTCAAATTTACCCTTACCCTAAACCTAACCCTAACCCTTACCCTAACCCTAACCCTAACCCTTAACCTTACCTCAACCCTAACCCTAACCCTAACCCTTACCCTTACTCTAACGCTAACCCTAACCCTAACCCTACCCCTACACCTTACCCTAACCCTAAACCTAATGCAAACCCTTACCCTAAACCTAACCCTAACACTAACCCTAACCCTAACCCTTACCTTTACCTTAACCCTTACCCTAAACCTAACCCTTAACCTTACCCTAACGCTAACCCTAACCCTAACCCTAATCCTAACCCAAAAACCTAACCATAACACTAACCCTTACCCTTACCCTAACCCTACCCCTAACCCTAACACTTACGCTTAACCTAACCCTAACCCTAATCCTAACCCTTACCCTAACCCTAACCCTACCACTAACCCTAATCCTTATCCTAACACTAAACCTAACCCCAAACCCTAACCCTTACCCTAACCCTAACCCTAACTCTTAAACTTAAACTAACCCTAACCCTAACTCTAACCCTAACCCTAACCCTAAACCAAACCCTAACCCTAACCCTAACCCTAACCCTAACCCCTAACCCCTAATCCTAACCCTAACCCTAACCCTAACCCTAACCCTAACTCTAAACCTAACCCTAACCCTAACCCTAACCCTTACCCTAACGCTAACCGTAATCCTAACCCTAACCATTACCCTTACTCTAACCCTAACTCTAACCCTAAACTTAACCCTAACCCTTACCCTTACATTAACCCAAAAATAACCCTAACCCTAAACCTAAACCTAACCCTAACCCTTACTCTTAACCTAATCCTAACCCTAAACCTAACTGTAACACTTAACCTTACCTTAAGCCTAACCCTAACTTTAACCCTAACCCTAACCCTAAACCTAACCCTAACCCTAACCCTTACCCCAACCCTAACCCTAACCCCTAACCCTAACCCTAATCCTAACCATTATCCTTATCCTAACCCTAACCCTAACCCTAGCACTTACCCTTACCCTAAACCATACCCTAACCCTAACCCTAACCCTAACCCTTACCCTAACCCTAAACTAACCCTAACCCTAAACCTTACCCTTACCCTAACCCTAAACCTAACCCTAACCCTAACCCTTACCCTAACCCTAACCCTAACCCTAACACTTACCCTTACTCTAACCCAAATCCTAATCCTAACCCTTATCTTAACCTTAACAATTACCCTAACCCTTAACCTAACCCTAACACTAACCATCACCCCTAAACCTAACCCTAACCCTAACCCCTAACCCTAACCCTAATCCTAACCCTTATCCTTAACCTAAGCCTAACCCTAACCCTAGCACTTACCCTTACCCTAACCCATACCCTAACCCTAACCCTAACCCTAACCCTTACCCTAACCCTAAACTAACCCTAACCCTAACCCTAACCCTAACCCTTACCCTAACCCTAACCCTAACCTTTACCCTTATCCTAAACCTAACCCTAACCCTTACCCTTAACCTAAACTAACACTAACCCTAACCCTAAACCTAAACCTAATCCTTTCCCTAAACCTAACCCTAACCCCAACGCTAACCCTTAGCCTTACCCTAACGCTAACCCTAACCCTAACCCTAACCCTACCCATACACCTTACCCTAACCCTAAACCTAACCCTAACCCTAACCCTAAACCTAACCCTAAACCTTACCTTACCCTAACCGTAACCGTAACCCTAAACCTAACCCTTACATTTACCCTAACCCTAACTCTAAACCTAACCCTAACCCTAACCCAACCCTTACCCTAACCCTAACCCTAATCCTAACCCTAACCATTACCCTTACCCTAACCCTAACTCTAACCCTAACCTTAACCCTAACCCTTACCTTTACAGTAACCCAAACCCTAACCCTAACCCTAAACCTAAACCTAACCCTAATCCTTACTCTTAACCTAAACCTAACCCTAAACCTAATGGTAACCCTTACCCTTATCATAAGCCTAACCCTAACCTTAACCCTAACCCTAAACCTAAACCTAACTCTTACCCTTACCCTAACCCTAACACTAAACCTAACCCAAACACTTACACTTAAAATAACCCTAACCCTAACCCTAAACCTAACCCTAAGCTTAACCCTAATCCTTACACTTACCCTAACCCTAACCTTAACCCTAAACCTAACCCTAACGCTAATCCTAACCCTTAACCTTACCCTAACCCTAAACCTAACCCTAACCCTTACCCTTACCCTCACCCTAAACCTAAACCTAACCCTAAACTTAACCCTAATCCTTACACTTACCCTAACCCTAACCACAACCCTAAACCTAACCCTAAGCCTATCCCTAATCTTTACCCTAACCCTAACCCTAACCCTAACAAATACCCTTACACTAACCCTACCCCTTATCCTAACCCTAACCCTAACACTTAACCTAACCCTAACACTAACCCTGACCCCTAACCCTAACCCTTATCCTAACCCTAACCATAACCCTAACCCTAACCCTTACCCTTACCCTAACCCTAACCCTAATTTTAAACCTAACCCTTATCCTAAACCTAACACTAGCCCTAACCCTTAACCTAACCGTAACTCTAATCGTATCCTTAAACATTACCCTTACGCTAACCCTAACTCAAACCCTAAACCTAACCCTAACCCTAACGTTAATCCTAACCCTTACACTTACCGTAACCCTAACCCTAAACCTAACCCAAAACCTAACCCTAACCCTTACACTTACTCTAACCCTAACCCTAAACCTAACCGTAAACCTTACCTTACCCTAAGCCTAACCCTAACCTTAACCGTAAACCTAACCCTAAACCTAACCTTACCCCTAACCCTTATCCCCCTAACCCTTATCCTTTCCCTAACCCTAACCCTAACCATAAACCTAACCCTAACCCTAAACCTAACCCTTACACTTATCCTAAACTTAACACTAAACCTAACCCTAACCCTTACCCTTACCCTAACCCTAACCCTAACCTTAACCCTAACCCTTACCCTTACCCTAACTCTAACCGTAAACCTAACCCATACCCTAACCCTAACCCTAACCCTAACCCTAACCTTTAACCTTAACTTAACCCTAACCCTAACCCTAACCCTTACCCTTACCCTAAAGCTAACCCTAACCCTAACTCTAACCCTACCCCTACACCTTACCCTAACCCTAACCCTAACCCTTAGCCTAACCCTAACCCTAACCCTAACCTAACACTTACCCTTACACTAACAGTAAGCCTAACCTTAAACCTAACCCAAATCCCTAACCCTAAATGTTACCCTCACCCTAACCCTAACCCAAACCCTCAAATTTACCCTTACCCTAAACCTAACCCTAACCCTTACCCTAACCCTAACCCTAACCCTTAACCTTACCTCAACCCTAACCCTAACCCTAATCCTTACCCTTACTCTAACGCTACCCCTAACCCTAACCCTACCCCTACACCTTACCCTAACCCTAAACCTAATGCAAACCCTACCCTAAACCTAACCCTAACACTAACCCTAACCCTAACCCTTACCTTTACCTTAACCCTTACCCTAAACCTAACCCTTAACCTTACCCTAACGCTAACCCTAACCCTAACCCTAATCCTAACCCAAAAACCTAACCCTAACACTAACCCTTACCCTTACCCTAACCCTACCCCTAACCCTAACACTTACCCTTAACATAACCCTAACCCTAATCCTAACCCTTACCCTAACCCTAACCCTACCACTAACCCTAATCCTTATCCTAACACTAAACCTAACCCCAAACCCTAACCCTTACCCTAACCCTAACCCTAACCCTAACTCTTAAACTTAACCTAACACTAACCCTAACTCTAACCCTAACCCTAACCCTAACCCAAACCCTTACCCTAACCCGAACCCTAAACCTAAGCCTTACCCTTACCCTAACTGTAACAGTAACCCTAAACCTAATCCTTACCCTAACTCTGACCATAACCCTAAACCTCACCCTAACCCTAACACTAACCCTAACCCTAACCCTAACCCTATCCCTAACCCTTACCCTAACACTAACCCTAATCCTAACCCTAAGCATTACCCTTACCTAACCGTAACTATACCCCTAAACCTAAACCTAACCCTAACCTTATACCTAACCCTTACCCTTACCGTAACCCTAACCCTAACACTAACCGTAAACCTAACCCTAACCCTAACCCTTACACTTACCCAAACCCTAACCCTAAACCAAACCCTAACACTTACCTTACCCTAAACCTAACCCTAACTGTAACCCTAACCTTAAACCTAACCCTAACCCTAACCCTAACCCTTATCCTTACCCTAACCCTAACACTAAACCTAACCCTAACCGTTACCCTTATCCTAACCCTAACCGTAACCCTAACCCTAATCTTAACCCTAACCCTTACCCTTACCCTAACCCTAACCCTAACCCTAAACCTAACCATAACCCTGACCCTAACCCTTACCCTAACCCTATCCCTAATCACAACCTAACACTTACCCTTACCCTAACAGTAAACCTAACCTTAAACCTAACATTAACACCTAACCCTAACCCTTACCCTTACCCTAACCCTAACTCTAAACCTGACCCTAACCCTAACCCTATCCGTAATTCGAACCCTTACCCTTACCATAACCCTAAACCTAAACCTAACCCTAACCGTAACCCCTAACCCTAACCTTAAACATAACCCTTCACCTTACCCTAACCCTAACCTTAATGCTAACCCTAACCCTAACCCTAACCCTTACCCTAACCCTAACCCTATTCCTAATCCTTACCCTAACCCTAACCTTAAACCTAAATCTAATCCTTACCCTCTCCCTAACCCTAATCCTAACTGTAACCCTAACACTTACCCTTAACCTAACCCTAACCCTAAACCTAACTCTAACCCTAACCCTAACCATAACCATAACCATAACTCTAACCCTAACCCTAACCCTAACCCTAACCCTAACCCTACTTTTACCCTAAACCTAACCCTAACCCTAATCCTTACCCTAACCCTAACTCTAACCCTAACCGTAACCCTTACCCTTTCCCTAAACCTAACCCTAACTCTAACCCTAAACCTTACCATTAACCTAAACCTAACCTAACCCTAACCGTAACTCTAATCCTAACTCTTACCCTTACGATTATTGTAACCAAACCCTAACCTTAACCCCAACCCTAAACCTAACCCTAACCCTAACCCTTACCCTAACCCTAACCCTAACCCTAACACTAACAGTTACCCTTACCCTTACCCTAATCCTAACCCTAACCCTTATCCTAACCCTAACCCTAACCCTAACCCTTAACCTAACACTAAAACCAACCATCACCCCTAACCCTAAGGCTTACCCTAAACCTATCCCTAATCCTAACCCTAACACTAATCCCTAACCCTAATCCTAACCCTAACCCTAACCCTCAACCTAACCCATAACCCTAAACCTAACCCTTAGCCTTATCCTAACCCTAACCCTAACCCATACCCTAACCCTAACCCTAACCCTAACCCTTACCCTAACCCTGAACTAACCCTAACCCTAACCCTTACCTTACCCTATCCCTAAATCTAACCCTAACCCTAACCCTAACCCTAACTCTTACCCTTACCCTACCCCTAACCCTAACTCTAACCATAAACCTTACCCTTACCCTAAACCTAACCCTAACCCTTACCCTAAACCTAACCCTAACCCTAACCCTAACCCTTACCCTTACCCTAACCCTAACACTAAACCTAACCCTAACCCGTACACTTACCCTAAGCCTAACCCTAACCGTAAACCTAACCTTTAACCGAACCCTAACCCTAAACCTAACCCTTAACCTTACCCTAACGCTAACCTAACCCTAACCCTAACCCTAACCGTAACCCTAACACATACCCTTACCCTAACTCTAACTCGAACCCTAACCGTAACTCTAAACATAACCCTAAACCTAACCCTAATCTTACCCTAACCCTTACCCTTACCCTAACCTTAACCCCAACACTAAACCTAACTCTAAACCTAAACCTAACCCTTACCCTTACCCTAACCCTAACCATAAACCTAACCCTAACCCTAACCCTTACACTTACCCTAACGCTAACCCTAACACTAAACCTAACCCTAACCCTTATCCTTACCCTCACCCTAACCCTAACCTTATCCCTAAACCTAACCGTAACTCTAACCCTAACCCTCACCCTTACCCTAACCCTAACCCCAATCCAAACCCTAACCCTTACCCTTACCCTAACCCTAACCCTAACCCAAAACCTAAACGTAACCCTAACCTTAACCCTAACCCTAACCCTAACCCTTACCCTAACGCTAACCCTAACACTAAGCCTAACCCTAACCCTAACCCTAACCCTAACACATACCCTTACCCTAACCCTAACCCTAACCGTAACCCTAAACATAACCCTAACAATAACCCTTACCCTAACCCTAAACCTAATCCTAACCCTTACCCTTACCCTAACTCTAAACCTAACATGAAAACTCAACCCTAAACCTAACCCTAACCCTAACCCTTACCCTTACCCTAACCCTAACCCTAAACCTAACCCTAACCCTAACCATTACCCTAACCCTAACCCTAACCTTAGCCCTTACCCTTACCCTAACCCTAACCCTAACCCTAAACCTAACCCTAACCCTAACCTTAACCGTAACCCTTACCCTTACCCTAACCATAATCCTAACCCTAACCCTAACTCTAACCCTAATCATAACCTTTAATCTAAACCTTATCCTTATCCTAAACCTAACCCTAACCTTAAACCTAATCCTAACCCTAACCCTAAATTTAACCCATACCCTTACCTTAACCCCAACCATAATCCTAACACTAACCTTTACTCTTACCCTAACCATAACCTTAACCCTAAACCTAACCCTAACGTTAACCTTAATCCTTACCCTTACCCTAACCCTAACCTTAACCCTAAACCAAACCGTAACCCTAATCCTACCCTTACCCTAACCTAACCCTAACCCTAACCCTTAACCTAACCCTTACGCTTACCGTAACTCTAACCCTAAACCTAACCCTAACCCTTACCCTTACCCTAACGCTAACCCTAAACCTAACCCTAAACCTAACCCTAACCCTAACCCTAAACCTAAACCTAAACCTAACCCTAACCATACCCTTACCCTAACCCTTACCCTAAACCTAACCCTAACCCTAACCCCTAACCCTAATCCTAAACCTAACCCGTACCCTTACCCTAAACCTAAACCTAACGCTAACCCTAACACTTACCCTAACCCTAATCCTAACCCTAACACTTACCCTTACCCTAACCCTAACCCTAAACTTAAACCCAAACCTAAACCTAACCCTAACCCTAATCCTTACCCTAACACCTACCCTAACCCTAACCCTAACACTTAGGCTTACACTAACCTAACCCTAACCCTAACCCTTACCCTAGCCCTAACCCTAACCCTAACTCTAACCCTAACACTTAACCTAACCCTACCCTAACCCTAACACTTATCCAAACCCTAACACTAACCCTAACCCTTAGCCTAACCCTAACCCTAACCCTAACACTAATCCTAACCCCTAAATCTAACCCTTAACCTAACCCTAAACCTAATCCTATCCCTTACGCTTAACCTAACCCTAAACTTAACTCTAACCCTAACCCTAACTCTAACACTTAACCTAACCCTAAACCTAACTCTAACCCTAACCTAAACCTAACACTTACCCTAAACTAACCCTAACCCTTAACCTAACCCTAACCCTAATCCTAACCGTAACCCTAACCATAACCTTAACCTTAACCCTAACCCTAACCCTAACCGTTGCCCTTACCTTAACCCTAACATAAACCTAACACTAACGCTAACCCTAACCCTAACCGTACCCCTTTCCCTTACCCTAAACCTAACCCTAAACCTAAAGCTAACCGTAATCCTAACCTTAAACCCTAACCCTTACCCTAACTCTAACCCTTACCCTAGTCCCTACCCTAAACCTAACCCTAACCCTTACCCTAACCCTAACCCTAACCTAACACTTACCCTTACCCTAAGAGTAATCCTAACCTTACCTAACCCTAATCCCTAACCCTAACCCTAACCCTATCCCTAACCCTTACTTTTACCTTAACCCGAACCCTAAACCTAACCCTTAACCTTACCCTAACCCTAACCCCAACCCTAACCCTAACCTTAACCCTAACCCCTAACCCTAACCCTAACCCTTACCCTAACCCTACCCCAAACCCTAAACCTAATTCTAACCCTTACCCTAACCCTAACCCTAAACCTAACCCTAACCCTAACCCCTAACACTAATCCTAACCCTAACCCGTACCCTTACCCTAACCCTAACCCTAACCCTAGCCCTAGCCCTAACCCTTACCCTAACCCTAACCCTAAACCTCACCCTAAACCTAACCCTTACCCTTACCCTAACCCTAACCCTAAACCTAACCCTAACCCCAACCCCTAACACTAATCCTAACCCTAACCCGTACCCTTACCCTAACCCTAACCCTAACCCTAACACTTACCCTACCCCTACCCTAACCTTAACCCTTACCCTTACCCTAACCCTAACCCAAAACTTAACCCAAAACCTAAACCTACGCCTAACCCTGACCTTTACCCTAACACTTACCCTAACCCTAACCCTAACCCTAACACTTACCCTTACCCTAACCCTAACCCTAACCCTAATCCTTACCCTAACCCTAACCCTAACCCTAACTCTAACCCTAACACTTACCCTAACCCTAACCCTAACTCTAACACTTACCCTTAACCTAACCCTAACCCTAACCCTTACCTTAACACTAAACCTAACCCTAACCCTTACCCTAACCCTAACCCTAACACTAACCCTAACCCTTACCCTAAACCTAACCCTAACCCCTAAGTTAACTCTTACCCTAACCCTAAACCTAACCCTAACTCTTACCCTTAACCTAACCCTAACCCTAACTCTAACCCTAACCCTAACCCTAACCCTTACCCTAACCCAAAACCTAACACTAAACCTTATCCTACCCTAACCGTAACCGTAACCCTAAACCTAACCCTTACACTTACCCTAACCCTAACCCTAAACCTAACCCTAACCCTAACCCTAACCCTTACCCTAACCCTAACCGTAATCCTAACCCTAACCATTACCCTTACCCTAACCCTAACTCTAACCCTAAACTTAACCCTAACCCTTACCCTTACATTAACCCCAAAATAACCCTAACCCTAACCCTAAACCTAACCCTAACCCTTACTCTTAACCTAACCCTAACCCTAAACCTAACCGTATCCCTTAACCTTACCTTAAGCCTAACCCTAACCTTAACCCTAACCCTAACCCTAAACCTAACGCTAACCCTAACCCTTACCCCAACCCTAACCCTAACCCTAACACTTACCCTTACCCTAACTCTAATACTAACCCTAACCCTTATCTTAACCATAACCCTAACACTTAACCTAACCCTAACACTAACAATTACCCCTAACCCTAACATTAACCCCAACCCTAACCCTAACCCCTAACCCTAACCCTAATCCTAACCATTATCCTTATCCTAACCCTAACCTTAACCCTAGCACTTACTCTTACCCTAAACCATACCCTAATCCTAACCCTAACCCTAACCCTTACCCTAAACCTAAACTAACCCTAACCCGAACCCTTACCCTTACCGTAACCCTAAACCTAACCCTAACCCTTTCCCTAACCATAACCCTAACCCTAATCCTTATGCTAACCCAAAACCTAACCCTAACCCTAACCCTTAACCTTTCCCTAACTCTAACCCTAAATCTAACCCTAACCCTAACCTTAACCCTTAACCTAAACCTAGCCCTAACCCTAAGACTAAGACTTACCCTTACACTAACCCTAATCCTAACCCTAACCCTTATCCTAACCATAACCCTAACCCTAACCCTTAACCTAACCCTAACACTAACCATCCCCCATAGCCCTAACCCTTACCCTAACCCTATACCTAAGCCTAACCTTAACACTAACCCCTAACCCTAATCCTAACCCTACCACTAACCCTAACCCTAACCCCTAAACCTAACCTAACCCTAAAACTAACCCTAACCCTTACCCTTAGCCTAACCCTTAACCTAACCCTAACCCTAACCCTAACTCTTACCCTTACCCTTACCCTAACCCTAACCCTAACCCTAAACCTAAACCTTACCCTTACCCTAAACCAAACCCTAACACTTACCCTAAACCTAACCCTAACCCCAACCCTAACCCTTAACCTTACCTTAACCTAAACCTAACCCTAACCCTTACCCTTACCCTAACGCTAACCCTAAACCTAACCCTACCCCTACACCTTACCCTAACCCTAAACCTAACCCTAACCCTAACCCTTACCCTTACCTTAACCCTAACCCTAACCCTAATCCTAACCCTTACCCTAACCCTAACCCTAACACTAACCCTAACCCTTACCCTAAACCTAACCATAACCCCAAAGCTAAACCTTACCCTAACCCTAACCCTAACCCTAACCCTTACCCTTACCCTAACCCGAACCCTAAACCTAAACTTTACCTTACCCTAACCGTAAAAGTAACCCTAAAACTAACCCTTACACTTACCCTAACCCTAACCCTAACCCTAACCCTTACCCTAACCCAAAACTTAATCCTAACCCTAACCATTACCCTTACTCTAACCCTAACACTATCCCTAACATTAACCCTAACCCTTACCCTTACTGTAACCCAAACCCTAACCCTAACCCTTACCCTTACTCTTAACATAACCCTAACCCTAAACCTAACCGTAACCCTAAACCTAACCGTAACCCCTAACCTTACCCTTACACTAAGCCTAACCCTAACATTAACCCTAACCCTAACCCTAAACCTAACCTTAAACCAAACCCTTATCCTTTACCTAACCCTAACCCTAACCCTAACCCTTACCCTGACACTAACCCTAACACTAAACCTAACCCTAACCCTTACCCTTACCCTAACCCTAACCCTAAACCTAACCCTAACATTCACCCTAATCCTTACACTTACCCTAACCCTAACCCCAACCCTAAACCTAACCCTAAGCCTAACCCAAAACCTTACCCTAAGAGTAACTCTAACCCTAACCCTAACACTAACAAGTACCCTTACACTAACCCTACCCCTTATCCTAACCCTAACCCTAACCCTAACACTTAACCTAACCCTAACACTAACCCTGACCCTAACCCTAAACCTTACCCTAACGCTAACCCTAACCCTTACCCTTACTCTAACCCTAACCCTAATTCTAAACCTAACCCTTATCCTAACCGTAAACCTAACCCTAAACCTTAACCTAACCCTAACACTAACCATCACCCCTAACCCTAACCCTTAGCTTTACCCTAACCCTAAAACTAACCCTACCCTACCCTAACCCTAACCCTAACCCTAAACCTTACACTAACCCTAACCTTAAACCTAACCCTTACCCTTTCCCTAACCCTAACCCAAACTCTAACCCTAACCCTTACCATAAACAAAACCCTAACCCTAAAACTATCCGTAACCCTAACACTAACCCATACCCTTACCCCTACCGTAACCAAACCCTAACCTTAACCCTAATCCTAAAGCTAACCCTACTCCTAACCCTTACCCTTACCCTTACCCTAACGCTAACCCTAAACCTAACCCTACCCCTACACCTTACCCTAACCCTAAACCTAACCCTAACCCTTACCCTTACCTTAACCCTAACCCTAACCCTAATCCTAACCCTTACCCTAACCCTAACCCTAACACTAACCCTAACCCTTACCCTAAACCTAACCATAACCCCAAAGCTAAACCTTACCCTAACCCTAACCCTAACCCTTACCCTTACCCTAACCCGAACCCTAAACCTAAACTTTACCTTACCCTAACCGTAAAAGTAACCCTAAAACTAACCCTTACACTTACCCTAACCCTAACCCTAATCCTAACCCTTACCCTAACCCAAACCTTAATCCTAACCCTAACCATTACCCTTACTCTAACCCTAACTCTATCCCTAACATTAACCCTAACCTTTACCCTTACTGTAACCCAAACCCTAACCATAACCCTAACCCTAACCCTAAACCTAACCGTAACCCCTAACCTTACCCTTACACTAAGCCTAACCCTAACCTTAACCCTAACCCTAACCCTAAACCTAACCTTAAACCAAACCCTTATCCTTTACCTAACCCTAACCCTAAACCTAACCCTTACCCTTACACTAACCCTAACACTAAACCTAACCCTAACCCTTACCCTTACCCTAACCCTAACCCTAACCCTAAACCTAACCCTAACATTCACCCTAATCCTTAAACTTACCCTAACCCTAACCCCAACTCTAAACCTAACCCTAACCCTAACCCTTACCCTTACACTAACCCTAACCCTAATTCTAAACCTAACCCTTATCCTAACCGTAACCCTAAACCTAAACCTTAACCTAACCCTAACACTAACCATCACCCCTAACCCTAACCCTTACCTTTACCCTAACCCTAAAACTAACCCTACCCTACTCTAACCCCAACCCTAACCCTAAACCTTACACTAACCCTAACCTTAAACCTAACCCTTACCCTTTCCCTAACCCTAACCCGAACTCTAACCCTAACCCTTACCCTAAACAAAACCCTAACCCTAAACCTATCCGTAACCCTAACACTAACCCATACCCTTACCCCTACCGTAACCAAACCCTAACTTTAAACCTAACCCTAAACCTAACCCTACTCCTAACCCTTACCCTAACCCTAACCCTAACCCTAGCACTTACCCTTACCCTAACCCAATCCCAACCCTAACCCTTATCCTAACCATAACCCTAACCCTAACCCTTAACCTGACCCTAACACTAACCAACACCCCTAACCCTAACCCTAACCCTAACGCTAACCCCTAACCCTAACCCTAATCCTAACCCTAACCCTAACCCTACACTTACCCTTACCCTAATCCATACCCTAACCCTAACCCTAACCCTAACCCTTGCCCTAACCCTAAACTAACACTAACCCTAACCCTTACCCTTAACCTAACCCTAAACCTAACCCTAACCCTAACTCTTACCCTAACTCTTACCCTTACCCTAACCCTAACCCTAAACCTAAACCTTATCCTTATCCTAAACCTAACCCTAACCCTTACCCTAAAATTAACCCTAACCCTAACCGTTAACCTTACCTTTACCCTAACAGTAACCCTAACCCTTACCCTTACCCTAAAACTAACACTAACCCTAACCCTACCCCTACACCTTACCCTAACCATAAACCTAACACTAACCCTTACCCTAAGTCTAACCCTAACCCTAACCCTTACCCTTACCTTAACCCTACAACTAACCCTAACCCTTAACCTTACCTTAACGCTAACCCTAACCCTAACCCTAACCGTAACCCTAACACATACCCTTACCATAACCCTAACCCTAAACATAACCCTAAACCTAACCCTAACCTTAGACTAACCCTTACCCTAACCCTAACCTTAACCCCAACACTAAACCTAACCCTAACCCTAAACCTAACCCTTCCCCTTCCCGTAAACCTAACCCTAACCCTAACCCTAACCCTTACCTTACCCTAACGCTAACATTAATTCTAAAACTAACACTACCCCTAAAATTAACCCTAACCCTTACGCTTACCCTAACCATAATCCTACCCCTAACCCTAAACCTAAACCTAACCCCAACCCTAACCTTTACCCTTACCCTAACCCTAACCCTAAACCTAACCCTAACCCTTATCCTTACCGTCACCCTAACCCTAACGTTAAACCTAACCCTAACCCTAACGCTAACCCTAACCTTAACCCTAAAGCTTATCCCTATCCTAACCCTAACCCTAACTGTAACCCTAATCCTAACCCTAACCCTAAACTTAACCCCTACCCTTACCTTAACAATAACCCTAAACCTAACCCTAACACTTACCCTTACCCTTACCCTAATCTTAACCCTAACCCTAAACCTAACCCTTACCCTAACCCTAACCCTAACTCTAACCCTTACCCTTACCTAAGCCTAACCCTAGCCCTAGCCCTAACCATTACCCTAACCCTAACCCTAAACCTCACCCTAAACCTAACCCTTACCCTTACCCTAACCCTAACCCTAAACCTAACCCTAACCCTAACCCCTAACACTACTCCTAACCCTAACCCGTACCCTGACCCTAACCCTAACCCTAACCCTAACCCTAACACTTACCCTACCCTTAACCCTAACCTTAACAGTTACCCTTACCCTAACCCTAACCCTAACCCTAACCCTAACACTTACCCTTACCCTAACCCTAACCCTAACCCTAATCCTTACCCTAACCCTAACCCTAACCCTAACTCTAACCCTAACACTTACCCTAACCCTAACCCTAACTCTAACACTTACCCATAACGTAACCCTTACCCTAACACTAAACCTAACCCTAATCCTTACCCTAACCCTAATCCCAACCCTAACCCTTATCCTAACCATAACCCTAACCCTAACCCTTAACCTGACCCTAACACTAACCATCACCCCTAACCATAACCCTAACCCTAACCCTAACGCTAACCCCTAACCCTAACCCTAATCCTAACCCTTCCCCGTATCCTAACCCTAACCCTAACCCTAGCACTTACCCTTACCCTAATCCATACCCTAACTCTAACCCTTACCCTAACCCTAAACTAACCCTAACCCTAACCCTTACCCTTAACCTAACCCTAAACCTAACCCTAACTCTTACTCTAACTCTTACCCTTTCCCTAACCCTAACCCTAACCCTAAATCTAAACCTTACCCTTATCCTAAACCTAACCCTAACCCTTACCCTAAACCTAACCCTAACCCTAACCCTTAACCTTACCTTTACCCTAACAGTAACCCTAACCCTTACCCTTACCCTAACGCTAACCCTAACCCTAACCCTACCCCTACACCTTACCCTAACCATAAACCTAACACTAACCCTTACCCTAAATCTAACCCTAACCCTAACCCTTACCCTTACCTTAACCCTACCACTAACCCTAACCCTTAACCTTACCTTAACGCTAACCCTAACCCTAACCCTAACCGTAACCCTAACACATACCCTTACCATAACCCTAACCCTAAACATAACCCTAAACCTAACCCTAACCTTAGCCTAACCCTTACCCTAACCCTAACCTTAACCCAACACTAAACCTAACCCTAACCCTAAACCTAACCCTTCCCCTTCCCGTAAACCTAACCCTAACCCTAACCCTAACCCTTACCTTACCCTAACGCTAACATTAATTCTAAAACTAACACTACCCCTAACCTTAACCCTAACCCTTACGCTTACCCTAACCATAATCCTACCCCTAACCCTAAACCTAAACCTAACCCCAACCCTAACCTTTACCCTTACCCTAACCCTAACCCTAAACCTAACCCTAACCCTTATCCTTACCGTCACCCTAACCCTAACGTTAAACCTAACCCTAACCCTAACGCTAACCCTAACCTTAACCCTAAACCTTATCCCTATCCTAACCCTGACCCTAACTGTAACCCTAATCCTAACCCTAACCCTAAACTTAACCCCTACCCTTACCTTAACCCTAACCCTAAACCTAACCCTAACACTTACCCTTACCCTTACCCTAATCTTAACCCTAACCCTAAACCTAACCCTTACCCTAACCCTAACCCTAACTCTAACCCTTACCCTTACCCTAAGCCTATCCCTAGCCCTAGCCCTAACCATTACCCTAACCCTAACCCTAAACCTCACCCTAAACCTAACCCTTACCCTTACCCTAACCCTAACCCTAAACCTAACCCTAACCCTAACCCCTAACACTAATCCTAACCCTAACCCATACCCTGACCCTAACCCGAACCCTAACCCTAACCCTAACCCTAACACTTACCCTACCCCTAACCCTAACCTTAACAGTTACCCTTACCCTAACCCTAACCCTAACCCTAACCCTAACACTTACCCTTACCCTAACCCTAACCCTAACCCTAATCCTTACCCTAACCCTAACCCTAACCCTAACTCTAACCCTAACACTTACCCTAACCCTAACCCTAACTCTAACACTTACCCATAACGTAACCCTTACCCTAACACTAAATCTAACCCTAACCCTTACCCTAACCCTAATCCCAACCCTAACCCTTATCCTAACCATAACCCTAACCCTAACCCTTAACCTGACCCTAACACTAACCATCACCCCTAACCCTAACCCTAACCCTAACGCTAACCCCTAACCCTAACCCTAATCCTAACCCTTCCCCGTATCCTAACCCTAACCCTAACCCTAGCACTTACCCTTACCCTAATCCATACCCTAACCCTAACCCTAACTCTAACCCTTACCCTAACCCTAAACTAACCCTAACCCTAACCCTTACCCTTAACCTAACCCTAAACCTAACCCTAACTCTTACTCTAACTCTTACCCTTTCCCTAACCCTAACCCTAACCCTAAATCTAAACCTTACCCTTATCCTAAACCTAACCCTAACCCTTACCCTAAACCTAACCCTAACCCTAACCCTTAACCTTACCTTTACCCTAACAGTAACCCTAACCCTTACCCTTACCCTAACGCTAACCCTAACCCTAACCCTACCCCTACATCTTACCCTAACCATAAACCTAACACTAACCCTTACCCTAAATCTAACCCTAACCCTAAACCTTACCCTTACCTTAACCCTACCACTAACCCTAAACCTTAACCTTACCCTAATGCTAACCCTAACCCTAACCCTAACCGTAACCCTAACACATACCCTTACCATAACCCTAACCCTAAACATAAACCTAAACCTAACCCTAACCTTAGCCTAACCCTTACCCTAACCCTAACCTTAACCCCAACACCAAACCTAACCCTAACCCTAAACCTAACCCTTCCCCTTCCCCTAAACCTAAACCTAAACCTAACCCTAACCCTAACACTTACCCTTACCCTAACACTAACATTAATTCTAAAACTAACACTACCCCTAACCTTAACCCTAACTCTTACGCTTACCCTAACCATAATCCTACCCCTAACCATAAACCTAAACCTAACCCCAAACCTAACCTTTACCCTTACCCTAACCCTAACCCTAAACCTAACCCTAACCCTTATCCTTACCCTCACCCTAACCCTAACGTTAAACCTAACCCTAACCCTAACGCTAACCCTAACCTTAACCCTAAACCTTACCCCTATCCTAACCCTAACCCTAACTGTAAACCTAATCCTAATCCTAAACCTAAACTTAACCCGTACCGTTACCTTAAACCTAACCCTAAACCTAACCCTAACACTTACCCTTACCCTAATCTTAACCCTAACCCTAAACCTAACCCTTAACCTAACCCTAACCATAACTCTAACCCTTACCCTTACCCTAAACCTAACCCTAGCCCTAGCCCTAACCCTTACCCTACCCTAACCCTAAATCTCACCCTAAACCTAACCCTTACCTTACCCTAAACCTAACCCTAAACCTAACCCTAACCCTAACCCCTAACACTAATCCTAACCCTAACCCGTACCCTTACCCTAACCCTAACCCTAACCCTAACCCTAGCCCTAGCCCTAACCCTTACCCTAACCCTAACCCTAAACGCCACCCTAAACCTAACCCTTACTCTTACCCTAACCATAACCCTAAACCTAACCCTAACCCTACCCCTAACACTAATCCTAACCCTAACCCGTACCCTTACACTAACCCTAACCCTAACCCTAACCCTAACACTTACCCTACCCCTAACCCTAACCTTAACCCTTACCCTTACCCTAACCCTAACCCTAACCCTAACCCTAACACTTACCCTTACCCTAACCCTAACCCTAACCCTAACCCTTACCCCAACCGTAACCCTAACCCTAACTCTAACTCTAACACTTACCCTAACCCTAACCCTAACCCTAACCCTTACCCTTAACCTAACCCTAACCCTTACCCTAACACTAAACCTAACCCTAACCCTTACCCTAACCCTAACCCTAACACTAACCCTAACCTTACCTTAAGCCTAACCCTAACCTTAACCCTAACCCTAACCCTAAACCTAACGCTAACCCTAACCCTTACCCTAACGCTAACGCTAACCCTAACCCTAACCCTTACCCTTACCTTAAACCTAACCCTAACCCTAACCCTTAACCTTACCCTAACGCTAACACTAACCCTAACCCTAACCGTAACCCTAACACATACCCTTACCCTAATCCTAACCCTAAACATAACCCTAAACCTAAACCTAACCTTACCCTAACCCTTACCATAACCCTAACCATAACCCCAACACTAAACTTAACACTTACCCTAAACCTAACCCTTACCCTTCCCCTAACCCTAACCCTAAACCTAACCCTAACCTTTACACTAACCCTTACCCTTACCTTATCGCTAACCCTAATCCAAAACCTAACACTAACCCTAACCTTAACCCTAACCCTTACACTTTCCCTAACCATAATCCTAACCCTAACCCTAAACCTAACCATAAACCCAACCCTAACCTTTACCCTTACCCTAAACCTAACCCTAAACCTAACCCTAACCCCTTACCCTTAACATCACACTAAGCCTAACCTTAAACCTAACCCCAACCCTAACCCTATCCCGAACCTTAACCCTAAACCTTATCCCTATCCTAACCCTAACCCTAACCGTAACCCTAATCCTAACCCTAAACCTAACCCTAACTCTTACCCTTACCATAACTTTAACCCTAAAGTTAAACGTAACCCTTACCCTTACCTTAACCCTAAACCTAAACCTAACCCTAACCCTTACCCTTACCCTAACCCTTACCCTAACCCTAACCCTAACCCTAACCCTAACCCTAACCCTACCTTAACTCTTACCCTTCCCCTAACCATAAACCTTACCCTAACCCTAACCCTATCCCTAACACATACGCTTACTCTCACCCTAAAGCTAACCCTAACCATAACCCTAAACCTAACCCTAAACCTAACCATAACCCTAACCCTAACTTTTACTCTAACCCTAAACTTAACCCCAACACTAAACCTAACCCTAACCCTTACCCTTACCCTAACCCTAATCATAAACCTAACCCTAAACCTAACCCTAACCCTAACCCTAACTCTTACCCTAACCCTAAGCCTTACTCTAACCCTAACCTTAACCCCAACACTAAACCTAACCCTAACCCTAACCCTAACACTAACCCTGACCCTCATCCTAAACCTAACCCTTAGCCTTACCCTAACCCTAACCCTAACATTTACCCTTACCCTAACCCTAAACCTAATCATAACTCTAACCCTAACACTTACCCTAACCCTAACCCTAACCCTTACTCTTACCCTTATCCTAACCCTAACCTAAACTTAACCCCAACCCTAAACCTAACCCTAACCCTAACCCTAACTCCTTGACCTAACCCTAACCCTAATCCTAACCCTAACACTTACCCTTATACTAACCCTAATGCTTACCCTAACCCTTACCCTAAACCTAACCTTAACCCTAATTCTAACCCTAATCCTTACCCTAAACCTAACCCAACCCTAATTACTAAACTTTACCCTAATTCTAACCTTTACCCTTATCCTAACCCTAACCAAAATTCTACGCCTAACCCTAAAGCTAACCACAACCCTTACCCTAAACTTAACCCTAACCCTTACACTAACCCTAACCTCAACCTCAACCCTAACCCTAACCCCAACCCAACCCCTACCCTTACCGTAAACCTAACCTAAACCTAGCACTAAACCTAACCCTAATCCTTACCTTTACCCTAACCCTAACCCTAACCCTAAACCTAACCCTAACCCAAACACTAACCTTTACCTTAACCCTAACCCGAACCCGAACCCTTACCTAACCCTAACAGTAACCCTAACCTAACCCTTAGCCTTACCCTAACCCTAACCCTAACCTTAATCCTAACCCTAAACTTTACCCTAAAGGCTTACCCTTACCCAAACCCTAACCCTAAATAACCCTAACCCTAACCCTATTCCTAATCATACACCTTAACCTTACCCTAACACTAACCCTAAACCTAACCCTAACCGTAACCCCTAACCCTAAACCTAACCCTAACCCTTAACCTTACCCTAACCCTAACCCTAACCCTCATCCTAACCCTAACCCTAATCCTGCCCTAACACTTACCCTTACCCTAACCCTAACTCTAACCCTAAACCTAACCCTAACACTAACCTTAACCCTAACCCTCAACCTTACGCTAAGCATAACCCTAAGCCTAACCCTAAACCTAACCCTAACCCAAACCCTAACCCTTACCCTTACCCTAACACTAAACCTAACCCTTAGCCTTACCCGTGCCCTAACACAAAACCTAACTCTAACCCTTACCCTTACCCTAACCCTAACCCTAACCCTAACTCTAAACTTAATCCTAACCCTTACCCTTACCCTTACCCTACCCTAACCCTAACCTTAAACCTAAACCTAAACGTAACCCTTACCCTAACCCTAACCCTAACCCTAAACTAACCCTTACCTTACCCTATCCCTTACCCTTACCCTAACTCTAAACCTAACCCTAAACCTAACCCTAACACTGAACCTTACACTAACATTAACCCTAACCCCTAACCCTAACCCTTACCCTAACCGTAACCCTAACCCCAACCCTAACCCCTAACCCTAACACTAACTCTAACCCTAACCCTAACCCTAACCCCTAGCCCTAACCCTAACCGTAACCATTACCATTATCCTAACCCTTACCCTAACCCTAAAACTTACCCTTAACCTAACCCCAACCCTAATCCTAACCCTAACCCTAAACCTTACCCTAACCAAAACCCTAACACTAGCCCTAACCTTACCCTTACCAAAACACTAAACCTAATCCTAAACCTAACCCTAACCCTAACCCCTAATCCTAATCCTAACCCCTAACCCTAACCGTAACCCTTACCCTTACCCTTATCCTAACCCTAATCCTAACCCTAACACTTAGCCTTACGCTAACACCAATCCTAACCCTAACCCTAAACCTTACCCTAAACCTAACCCTAACCCTTACACTTACCCTAACCCTAAACCTAACCCTAACCCTAACCATAACCCTTACCGTTACCCTAACCCTAATCCTAAACCTAACTCTATCCCTAACCCTAACCCTAACCCTAACCCTAAACCTTACCCTTACCCTAAACTTAACCCTAACCCTTACCCTAACCCTTACCCTTACCTTAACCCTAACCGTAACCCTAACCCTTACCCTTACCCTAACGCTAAACCTAACCCTAACTCTAACCCTAACCCTAACACATACCCTTACACTTACCCTAACCCTAAACCTAAACCTAACCCTAACCCTAACCCTAAACCTAAACCTAACCCTAACCCTAACCCTAACCCTCATCCTAACCCTAACCCTAATCCTACCCTAAACCTTACCCTTACCCTAACCCTAACTCTAACCCAAAACCTAACTCTAACACTAACCATAAACCTAACCCTCACCCTTACGCTAACCCTAACCCTAAGCCTAACCCTAAACCTAACCCTAACAATAACCCTTACCCTTACACTAACCCTAAACCTAACCCTAACCCTTACCCTCACCCTCACCCTAACCCTAACCTTAAGCCTAACCGTAAACCTAAACCTAACCTTAACCCTAACCCTTATCCTTTCCCTAACCCTAAACCTAACCCTAACCCTTAACCTAACAGTAACCCTAACCCTAAACCTTACCCTTACCCTAGCGCTAACACAAAACCTAACCCTAACCCTGACCCTTACCCTAACCCTAACCGTAACCCTAACCCTAAACTTAACCCTAACCCTTACCCTTACCCTTACCCTAACCCTAAACCTAACCCTAAACCTAAACCTAACAGTAACCCTTACCCTAACTCTAACCCTAACCCTAACCTAACCCATACCCTTACCCTAACAGTAATCCCAACCTTAACCCTAACCCTAACCCTAAACCTTACCCTTATCCTAACACTAACCCTAACACTTACACTTACCGTTAAACTAACCCCTACCCTAACCCTAAACCTAACCCTTATCCTAACCCTAACCCTAACCCTTACCCTTACCCTAACCCTAAATCTAACCCCAACACTAATCCTTAACCTAATCCTTACACTTACCCTAACCCTAACCCTAACCCTAACCCTAAACCGTACCCTTACTCTAAACCTAACTCTAAACCTTACCCTAACCCTAACGCTAACCCTAACCCTAACCCTTACCCTTACCTTAACCCTAACCCTAACCCTTACACTTACCCTTACCCTTACCCTAACGCTAACCCTAACCCTAACCCAAACACATACCCTAACACATACCCTTACTCTTTCCCTAACCCCAACCCTAACCTTAACTCTAATCCTAACCCTAACCCTAACCCTAACCCTAAACCTAACCCTAACCCATACCCTAAACCTTACCCTAACCTTAAACCTAAACCTAACCCTAACCCTAATCCTTACCTTAACCTAACCCTAATCCTAACCCTAACCCTTACCCTTACCCCAAACCTAACCCTAACCCTAAAACTAACCCTGACCCTAACCTTAACCCTAAACCTTACCCTTACCCTAACCCTAACCCTAAACATAACCCTAAACCTAACCCTAACCCTAACACTAAACCTAACCCTAATCCTAACCCTAACGCTTAACCTAACCCTAACACTAACTTTAACCCTAACCCTAACCCTTACCCTAACCCTAACCCTAACTCTAACCCTTACCCTAACCCTAACCCTAACCCTAAACTTATCACTTCCCCTTCCCCTAACCCTTACCCTAACTCTAACGCTAACCCTAAACCTAACCCTAACCCTAAACTTGACCCTAAACCTTACCCTTACCCTAACAATAACCCTAATCCTAACAATAAACATAACCCTAACCCTAATCCTAACCCTAACCCTTACCCTAACCCTAACCCTAAACCTAACCCTAACCCTTACCCTTACCCTAACCCTAACCCTAACCTTAACCCTAACAATAACCCTAAAACTAACCTTAACACTAACCCTTATCCTTTCCATACCCCTAACCCTAAGCCTAACCCTTACCCTATCCCTAACTCTTAACCTAACCCTAACCCTAACCCTAAGCCTTACCCTTACCCTAATCCTAACCCCAAACCTAACCCTAACCCTAACCCTTAACCTTACCCTAAAGCTAACCCTAACCCTAACACTAAACCTAACCCTAACCCAACCCTAACCTTAACCCTTATCCTTACCCTTACCCTAACCATAACCCTAACCCTAAACCTTACCCTAACCCTATCCCTAACCCTTACCCTAACTCTTAACCTAACCCTAACCCTAACCCTAACCCTAACCCTTACCCTAACCCTAAACCTAACCCTTACCCTATCCCTAACTCTTAACCTAACCCTAACCCTAACCCTAACCCTTACCCTTACCCTAACCCTAACCCCAAACCTAACCCTAACCCTTAAACTTACCCTAACGCTAACCCTAACCCTAACCCTAACCCTAACCCTAACCTTAACCCTAAACCTTACCCTTACCCTAACCATAACCCTAACCCTAAACCTTACCCTAACCCTAACCCTAACCCTTACCCTTACCCTAACCCTAACCCCAAACCTAACCATAACCCTTACCCTTACCCTAAACCTAACCCTAACCTTAACCCTGACCCTAACCCTAAACCTAACCTTAACCCTAACGCTTATCCTTTCCATAAACCTAACCCAAACCCTAAACCTAACCCTAACCCTAAACCTAACCCTTACCCTTACCCTAAACCTAAACCTAAACCTAAAAGGAACCCTTACCTTACTCTAACCCTAACCCTAATTCTAACCCTAACTTTAACCCTAACTCTTACCCTTACGCTAACCCTAACCCTAACCTTAACCCTAACCCTAAACCTAACCCTAACCCTTAACCTATCCCTAATCCTTACCCTAAACTAACACTTATCCTTACCCTAACCCTAACCCAAACCTTAACCCTAACCCTAACCCTAACCCTAACCCTTACCCTTACCCTTATAGTAACACTAAACCTAACCCTAACCCTAACCCTATCCCTAACCCTATCCCTTACCCTTACCCTACCCCTAACCCTAAACCTAACCCTAACCGTAACCCCTAACCCTAGCTCTAACCCTTACCTTTACCCTAACCCTGACCCTAACCCTAACCCTAATCCTTACACTTAACCTAACCCTAACCCTCACCTTAACCCCAACGCTAAACCTAACTGTAACCCAAACCCTTATCCTAACCCTGACCCTAAACCTAACACTAACACTTACCCTCACTCTAAACCTTAACCAAACCCTAACCCTTACCCTAACACTTACCCTAACCCTAACCCTAACACTTACCCTTACCCTTATCCTAACCGTAACCCTAAACCTAACACTTACCTTACCCTTATCCTAACCGTAACCATAACCCTAACCCTAACCCTAACACTAACCCTAACCCTTACCTTAACCTAACCCTAATCCTAACCCTAACCCTTACCCTTACCCCAAACCTAACCCTAACCCAAAAACTAACCCTGACCCTAACCTTAACCCTAAACCTTACCCTTACCCTAACCCTAACCCTAAACATAACCCTAAACCTAACCCTAACCCTAACCCTAAACCTAACCCTAATCCTAACCCTAACGCTTAACCTAACCCTAAAACTAACTTTAACCCTAACCCTAACCCTTACCCTAACACTAACCCTAACTCTAACCCTTACCCTAACCCTAACCCTAAACCTAAACTTAACACTTCCCCTTCCCCTAACCCTAACCCTAAACCTAACCCTAACCGTAACCCTAACCCTAACCGTTACCCTTACCCTAACTCTAACCCTAACCCTAAACCTAACCCTAACCCTAAACTTGATCCTAACCCTTACCCTAATCCTAACCCTAACCCTAACCCTAACCCTAACCCTAACGATAACCCTAACCCTAACCCTTACACTTACCCTAACCCTAACCCTAAACCTAACCCTAAACCTTACCCTTACCCTAACCCTAACCCTAACCTTAACCCTAACCATAACCCTAAAACTAACCTTAACCCTAACCCTTATCCTTTCCATACCCCTAACCCTAAGCCTAACCCTTACCCTATCCCTAACTCTTAACCTAACCCTAACACTAACCCTAACCCTAACCCTTACCCTTATCCTAATCCTAACCCCAAACCTAACCCTAACCCTAACCCTTAAACTTACCCTAACGCTAACCCTAAACCTAACACTAAACGTAACCCTAAACCTAACCCTAACCTTAACCCTTAACCTTACCCTTACCCTAACCATAACCCTAACCCTAAACCTTACCCTAACCCTATCCCTAACCCTTACCCTAACTCTTAACCTAACCCTAACCCTAACCCTAACCCTAACCCTTACCCTAACCCTAAACCTAACGCTTACCCTATCCCTAACTCTTAACCTAACCCTAACCCTAACCCTAACCCTTACCCTTACCCTAACCCTAAACCCAAACCTAACCCTAACCCTTAAACTTACCCTAACGCTAACCCTAACCCTAACCCTAACCCTAACCCTAACCTTAACCCTAAACCTTACCCTTACCCTAACCATAACCCTTACCCTTACCCTAACCCTAACCCTAAACCTAACCTTAACCCTAACGCTTATCCTTTCCATAAACCTAACACAAACCCTAAACCTAACCCTAACCCTAACCCTAAACCTAACCCTTACCCTTACCCTAACCCTAAACCTAAACCTAACAGGAACCCTTACCTTACCCTAACCCTAACCCTAATTCTAACCCTAACTTTAACCCTAACTCTTACCCTTACGCTAACCCTAACCCTAACCTTAACCCTAACCCTAAACCTAACCCTAACCCTTAACCTAACCCTAATCCTTACCCTAGCCTAACACTTATCCTTACCCTAACCCTAACCCAAACCTTAACCCTAACCCTAACCCTAACCCTAACCCTAACCCTTACCCTTACCCTTATAGTAACACTAAACCTAACCCTAACCCTAACCCTATCCCTAATCCTATCCCTTACCCTTACCCTACCCCTAACCCTAAACCTAACCCTAACCGTAACCCCTAACCCTAGCTCTAACCCTTACCTTTACCCTAACCCTAACCCTAACCCTAACCCTAATCCTTACACTTAACCTAACCCTAACCCTAACCTTAACCCCAACGCTAAACCTAACTGTAACCTTAACCCTTACCCTTACCCTGACCCTAAACCTAACACTAACACTTACCCTCACTCTAAACCTTAACCAAACCCTAACCCTTACCCTAACACTTACTCTAACCCTAACCCTAACCCTAACACTTACCCTTACCCTTATCCTAACCGTAACCCTAAACCTAACACTTACCTTACCCTTATCCTAACCGTAACCATAACCCTAACCTAACCCTTACCCTAAACCTACCCCTAAATCTTACCCTAAATCTAACCCTAACCCTAATCCTTACCCTTACCCTAACCCTAACCCTAACCCTAACCCCAACCATAAACCTAACCCTAACCCTAATCCTTAACCTTACCCTAATCCTAAACCTAACCATAACACTAACCCTAACCCTAACCCCTAAGCTTAAACCTAACCCTTACCCTTACACTAAACCTAACCCTAAACCTAACCCTAACCCTTACCCTTATCCTAACCCTAACCCTAACCCTAACACTTACCCTTAACCTAACCCTAACCCTAACCCTAATCCTTACCCTTACCCTAATCCTAACCCTAAACCTAACACTTACCTTTACCCTAACCCTAACCTTAACCCCAACCCTAAACCTAAACCTAACCCTAGCCCTAACCATTACCCTAAACCTAACCGTAACCCTAACCCTAACCCTAACACTTACCCTTACCCTAACCCTAACCCTTATCCTAACCCCAACCCTAACCCTTACCCTAATCCTAACCCTAACCCTAACCCTAACCCTAACGATAACCCTAACCCTAACCCTTACCCTTACCCTAACCCTAACCCCAAACCTAACCATAACCCTTACCCTTACCCTAACACTGACCCTAAACTTAACCCTAACCCTAACCCTAACCCTAATCTAACCCTAATGCTAACACTTACCCTTACCCTAACCCTAACCCTAACAGTAACCCTAAACATTACCCTAGCCCTAACCTTTACCCTAACTCTAACCCTAAACCCTAACCCTTACCCTAACCCTAAACCTAACCCTAACCCTTACCCTTACCCTAAACCTAACCCTTACCCTAACCCTTACCCTTACCCAACCCTAACCCCAAACCTAACCATAACCCTTACCCTTACCCTAACACTAACCCTAAACTTAACCCTAACCCTAACCCTAACCCTAATCTAACCCTAATGCTACCCCTTACCCTTAACCTAACCCTAACCCAAACAGTAACCCTAAACATTACCCAAACCCTAACCCTTACCATAACCTTAACCCTAAACCCCAGCCCTTACCCTAACCCTCAACCTAACCCTAAACCTAACACTTACCCTTACCCTAACACTAACCCCAACCCTAACCCTTAACCTTACCCTAAACCTAACCCCCACCCTTACCCTAACCCTAACCCTAACCCGAACCTAACTCTAACAGTAACACCTAAACTTAATCCTAACCCTTACCCTTACCCTAAGCCTAACCCTAACCTTAACCCCAAACCTAAACCTAACCCTAACCCTAACCCTTACCCTAACCCTAACCCTATACCTAACACTAACACTTACCCTTACTCTATCTCTAACCCTAATCCTAACCCTTACCCTAACACTTAATCTAACCCAAACCCTAGCACTAACACTTTCCCTTACCCTTATCCGAACCGTATCCCTAACCCTAACACTTATCCTTACCCTTATCCTAACCGTAACCATAACCCTAACCCTAACCCTAACCCTAACCCTAACCCTTACCTTAACCTAACCCTAATCCTAACCCTAACCCTTACCCTAACCCTAACCCTAACATTAACGCTTACCCTTACTCTAACCCTAACCCTAACCCTAACCTAACCCTAACCCTAACCCCTAACCCTAAGCCTAACACTTACCCTTACTCTAACCCCAACCCTAACCCTAACCCTAACCCTTACCCTAACCCTAACCATAAGCCTAACCTAACCCAAACACTTGCCCTAACCCTAAGACTAAAACTTACCCTTACCCTAACCCTAAACCTAAACTTAACCCCAAGCCTAAACTTAACCCTAACTCTAACCAATTCCCTAACACTTACCCTAACCCTAACCCTAACACTTACCCTTACCCTAAACCTAACCCTATCCCTAACCCTTACCCTAAACCTAACCCGAACTCTAACCCTAACCTTACACTTATTCTTACCCTAACCCTAACCCTAAACCTAACCCCTAACCCTAAACCTTAACCAACCCTAACCCTTACACTAACCCTAACCCCAACCCCAACCCTAACCCTAACCCTAACCCTTACCCTCACCCTAACCCTAACCCTAACCCTAACCCTAACCCTATCACTAACCCTAACACTAACACTAACACCTAACCCTAATCCTAACCCTAAAACTAACCCTAACCCTAACCCCTAACCCTAACCCTAACCCTTACCCTTATCCTAACCCTAACCCTAACCGTAACACTTACCCTTACCCTAACCCATACCCTAACCCTAACCCTAACACTAACCCTTACCCTAACCCTAACCTCACCCTAACCCTAACCCTTAACCTTACCCTAACCCTAACCCTAACCCTAACCCTAACCCTAACCCTTACCCTAAACCTAACCCACCCTTACTCTAAACCTAACCATAACCCTAACCCTAACCCTTATCCTTACCTTAACCCTAAACCAAACTCTTACCCTTACCCTAACGCTATCCCTAACCATAACCCTAACACATACCCTAAAACATACCCTTAGCCTAACCCTAACCCTAACCCTAACCGTAAACCTAAACCTAACCCTAAACCTAACCCTAACCCTAACCCTAACCCTTACCCTTATCCTAACCCTAACCCTAACCCTAACACATATCTTAACCTTAACCCTAACCCTATTCCTAACCCTTACGCTAACCCCAACCCTAATCCTAAACCTAACCCTTACCCTAAACCTAACGCTTATCTTAACCCTAACCGTAACGCTAACCCTAACCCTTAACCAAACCCTAACACTAACTCTAACCCCTAACCCTAACCCTAACCCTAACCCCTAACCCTAACCCTAACCCTAACCCTAACCCTTATCCTTATCCTAACACTAACCCTAACCCTAAATCTTACCCTTTCCCTAATACCTACCTTAACCCTGACCCTAACCCGAAACCTTACCCAACGCTAACCCTACCCATAACCCTAACCCTTAACCTTACTCTAACCCTAAACCTAACCCTAACGCTAACCCTAACCCAAACCTTTACCCTTACCCTAACCCTAATCCTAACCCTTACCCTTACCCATACCCTAAAGTTATCCCTTATCCTAACCCTAAGCCTAACCCTAACCCTAACCCCAAATATTACCCTAACCCTAAACCTAACCCTAACCCTTACCCTTAGGCTAACCCTAACCCTAACCTTAACCCTAAACCTTATAATTACTCTAACCCTAACCCTAACCCTAATGCTAAACCTAACCCTAACCCTAACCCTAACCCTAACAATTAGCCTTAGCCTAACCCTAAACCTAACCCTAAACCTTACCCTAACCCTAACACTAACCCTAACCCTAACCCTAACACATAACTTAACCCTAACCCCAACCCTATCCCTAACCCTCAGGCTAACCCCAACCCTAACCCTAAAACTAACCCTTACCCTAAACCTACCGCTTATCCTAACCCTAACCCTAACGCTAACCCTGACCCTTAACCAAAACCTAACACTAACTCTAACCCCTAACCCTAACCCTAACCCTAACCCCCAACCCTAACCCTACCCTAAACCTTACCCTTATCCTAACACTAACCCTAACCCTAAATCTTACCCTTACCCTAATACCTGCCCTAACCCTGACCCTAACCCGAAACCTTACCCAACCCTAAGCCTACACATAACCCTAACCCTTACCCTTACTCTAACCCTAAAACTAACCCTAACGATAACCCTAACCCAAACCTTTACCCTTACCCTAACCCTAACCCTAACCCTAACCCTTACCCTTACCCATACCCTAACGTTAACCCTTACCCTAACCCTAAGCCTAAGCCTAACCCTAACCCTAACCCCAACACTTACCCTAAACCTAACCCTAACCCTATCCCTAACCCTTACCCTAACCCTAACCCTAACCCTAACGATAACCCTTATCCTAACCCTAACCCTAACCCTAACCCTAACACTAACTATAACCCCTAACCCTAACCCTTACCCTAAATTTAATCCTAACCTTAACCCTAACACTAACCATTAACCCTAACCCTAAACCTAAGCCTTAACCCTAACCCTACCTCTATCCCTAACCCTTACCCTTATCCTAACACTAACCCTAAACCTAACAGTTACCCTTACCCTAACCCCTACCCTAACCCTAACCCTAACCCTAACCCTTACCCTAACCCTAAACCTAACCCTTACCCTTACCCTAACCCTAAATCTATCCCTAACCCTAACCCTAATCCTGACCCTTAACCTAACACTAACCATAACCCTAAACCTTATCCTTACTCTAAAGCTAACCCTAACACTTAACCAAAACATAAACCTAAACCTAACCCTTACCCTTACCCTAAACCTAACCCTAAACCTAACTCTAACCCTAACCCTAACCCTTCCCTAACCCTAACCCTAACTCTAACCCTTACCCTTACCCTAACCCTAACCCTAACCCTAATCTTAACCCTTACAATTACCCTAACCCTAAGTCTAACCTAACCCTAACCCTAACCCTAACCGTTACCCTTCCCTAACCCTAACCCTAACCATAAACCTAACCCTAACCCTAAACTTAACCCTAACCCATACCCTTACCATAACCCTAAACGTTATCCTAACCATAACCCTAATCCTAACACATACCCTTACCCTAACCCTAACCCTAAACCTAACCCTGAACCTTACCCTTACCCTAACTCTAACCCTAATCTTAACCCTAACCCTAACCCTAAACCTAATCTTAACCCTAATACTTACACTTACCCTAACCCTAACCCTAACACTAAACTTTACCCTAAAACTAACCCTAACCCTAACCCTAACCTAACACTTACCCTTACCCTAACCCTAACCCTAACCTTAACCCTAACCCTAACCCTGACCCTAACCATTACCCTTACCCTTACCCTAAACATGACCCTAACCCTAACCCTATCACTAACCCTATCCCTTATCTTTATCCTAACCCTAACCCTAATCCTAACCCTAACCGTAAAACCTAACCCTACCCTAACCCTAAACCTTACCCTAAAACTAACCGAACCCTTACCCTAACCCTAACCCTAACCCTAACCTAACACTTACCCTTACCCTAACCCTAACCCTAACATTAACCCTAACCCTAACCCTGACCGTAATCCTTACCCTTACCCTAACCCTAAACATAACCCTAACCCTAAACCTATCATTAACCCTATCCCTTACCCTTACCCTAACCCTAACCTTAACCCTAACCCTAACCCAAACCCTAACACTAAACCTTACCCTTACCCTAATCCTAACCCTAACCTTAACCCCAATCCTAAACCTAACCCTAACCCTAATCCTAACCCTTACCCTAACACTAACACTAACCCTAACACTAACACTTACCCTAACCCTAATCTTAACCCTAACCCTAACCCTTATCCTAAGCCTAACTCTAACCCTAACCCTAACCCTTAACCTTACCCTAACACTAACCCTAACCCATAACCCTAACCCTTACCATAACCCTAACCCTAACCCCTAACCCTAACACTAACTCTAACCCTAACCCTAACCCTAACCCCTAGCCCTAACCCTAACCCTAACCCTTAACCTTATCCTAAACCTAACCCTAACCCTTACACATACCCTTACCCTAACCCCAACCCTAACCCTAACCCTAACCCTAATCTTTACCCTAACCCTAACCCTAACACTAGCCCTAACCATACCCTAAACCTAACCCTAAACTTAACCCTAACCCTAACCCTTACATTTACCCTAAACCTAAACCTAACCCTAAACCTTACCCTTGCCCTAAACCTAACCCTATCCCTTGCTCTAATCCTAACTCTAACCCTAACCCTTACCTTAACCCTAAACCTAACTCTAACCCTTCCCCTTCCCCTAACGCTAAACCTAACCCTAAACCTAACCCTAACCCTAACACATAACCTTAACCTAACCCTAACCCTAACAGTTACCCTAAACCTAACACAAAACCTAAGCCTAATTCTAAACCTAACCCTTACTGTAACCCTAACCTTAACCCCAACACTAAAACTAACCCTAACCCTAACCCTAACCCTTACCCTAATCATACCCCTAATCCTAACCCTAACCCTTAGCCTTACCCTCACCCTAAACCTAACCCTTAGCCTTACCCTTACCCTAACCCTAACTCTAACCCTAACCCTAACCTTAACCCTAACCCTTAGCCTTACCCTAACCCTTACCCTTACCCTAACTCTAAACCTAACCCTAACTCTAACCCTAACCCTTACCTTAACCCTAACCCTAACCCGAACTCTTACCTAACCCTAACAGTAACCCTAACCTAACCCTTAGCCTTACATTACCCTAACCCTAAACTTAATCCTAACCCTAAACTTAACCCTAAAAGGTAACCCTTACCCAAACCCTAACCCTAAATAACCCTAACCCTAACCCTATTCCTAACCATATCCCTTAACCTTACCCTAACACTAACCCTAAACCTAACCCTAACCGTAACCCCTAACCCTAAACCTAACCCTAACCCATAACCTTACCCTAACCCTAACCCTAACGCTAAACCTTACCCTTACACTAAACTTAAACATAATCTTAACCCCAAACCTAAACCTAAGCCTAACCCTAACCCTTACCCTTACCCTAACCCTAACCCTAAACCGAACACAAACACTTACACTTACCCTAACCCTAAACCTAAACCAAACCCTAACCCTAACACTTACCCTATCCCTTACCCTTACCCTAACTCTAAACCTAACCCTAACTCTAACCCTAACCCTTAACCTTACCCTAACACTAACCCTAACCCCTAACCCTATCCCTTACACTAACCCTAACCCTAACCCTAACCCCTAACCCTGACACTAACTCTATCCCTAACCCTAACCCTAACCCTAACCCCTAGCCCTAACCCTAACCCTAACCCTTACCCTTATCCTAACCCTTACCCTAACCCTATCACTTACCCTTATGCTTACCCCAACCATAACCCTAACCCTAACCCTAAACCTTACCCTAACCCTAACCCTAACACTAGCCCTAACCTTACCCTTACCCTAACCCTAAACCTAATCCTAAATGTAACCCTAACCCTAACCCTTACCCTTTCCCTAAACCTAACCCTAACCCTAAACCTTACCCTTGCCCTAAACCTAACCCTATCCCTTGCTCTAACCCTAACCCTAACCCTAACACTTACCCTTACCTTAACCCTAACCCTAACCCTAACACTTCCCCTTCCCCTAACTCTAAACCTAACCTTAAACCTAACCCTAAACCTAACACATACCCTTACCCTAACCCTAACCCTAACCCTAACCCTAAACCTAACACAAAACCTAAACCTAATCCTTACTGTAACCCTAACCTTAACCCCAACACTAAACCTAACCTAACCCTAACCCTAACCCTTACCCTAATCCTAACCCTAATCCTAACCCTAACCCTTAGCCTTACCCTCACCCTAAACCTAAGCCTTAGCCTTACCCTTACCCTAACCCTAACTCTAACCCTAACCCTAAACTTAACCCTAACCCTTACCCTAACCCTAACCCTAACCCTAACACTAACCTTTACCTTAACCCTAACCCGAACCCGAACCCTTACCTAACCCTAACAGTAACCCTAACCTAACCCTTAGCCTTACCCTAACGCTAACCCTAACCTTAATCCTAACCCTAAACTTAACCCTAAAGGCTTACCCTTACCCAAACCCTAACCCTAAATAACCCTAACCCTAAACCTATTCCTAATCATATCCCTTAACCTTACCCTAACACTTACCCTAAACCTAACCCTAACTGTAACCCCTAACCCTAAACCTAACCCAAACCCTTAACCTTACCCTAACCCCTAACCCTAACCCTCATCCTAACCGTAACCCTAATCCTACCCTAACACTTCCCCCTTACCCTACCTACCCCTAACTCTAACCCTAAACCTAACCCTAACACTAACCTTAACCCTAACCCTCAACCTTACGCTAAGCATAACCCTAAGCCTAACCCTAAACCTAACCTAACCCAAACCCTAACCCTTACCCTTACCCTAACACTAAACCTAACCCTTACCCTTACCCTTGCCCTAACACAAAACCTAACTCTAACCCTTACCCTTACCCTAACCCTAACCCTAACCCTAACTCTAAACTTAACCTAACACTTACCCTTACCCTTACCCTACCCTAACCATAAACTTAAACCTAAACCTAAACTTAACCTTTACCCTAACCCTAACCCTAACCTTAACCTAACCCTTACCTTACCCTATCCCTTACCCTTACCCTAACTCTAATCCTAAACCTAAACCTAACCCTAACCCTAACCCCCTAACCCTAATCCTAACCCCTAACCCTAACCGTAACCCTTACCCTTACCCTTATCCTAACCCTAATCCTAACCCTAACACTTAGCCTTACGCTAACACCAACCCTAACCCTAACCCTAAACCTTACCCTAACCCTAACCCTAACCCTAACCCTAACCCTTACCCTTACCCTAACCCTAAACCTAACCCTAACCCTAACCGTAACCCTTACCGTTACCCTAACCCTAATCCAAAACCTAACTCTATCCCTAACCCTAACCCTAACCCCGAAACCTAACCCTAACCCCAACCCTAACCCTTACCCTTATCCTAACCCTAACCCTAACCCTAACCCTAAACCTTACCCTTACCCTAAACTTAACCCTAAACCTTACCCTAACCCTTACCCTTACCTTAACCCTAACCCTAACCCTAACCCTTACCCTTACCCTAACGCTAAACCTAACCCTAACTCTAACCCTAACCCTAACACATACCCTTACACTTACCCTAAACCTAAACCTAAACCTAACCCTAACCCTAACACTAAACCTAAACCTAACCCTAACACTAACCCTAACCCTCATCCTAACCCTAACCCTAATCCTACCCTAAACCTTACCCTTACCCTAACCCTAACTCTAACCCAAAACCTAACTCTAACACTAACCATAAACCTAACCCTCACCCTTACGCTAACCCTAACCCTAAGCCTAACCCTAAACCTAACCCTAACCCTAACCCTTACCCTTACCCTAACCCTAAACCTAACCCTAAACTTTACCCTCACCCTCACCCTAACCCTAACCTTAACCCGAACCGTAAACCTAAACCTAACCTTAACCCTAACCCTTATCCTTTCCCTAACCCTAAACCTAACCCTAACCCTTAACCTAACAGTAACCCTAAACCTAACCCTTACCCTTACCCTAGCCCTAACACAAAACCTAACCCTAACCCTTACCCTTACCCTAACCCTAACCGTAACCCTAACCCTAAACTTAACCCAACCCTTACCCTTACCCTTACCCTAACCCTAAACCTAACCCTAAACCTAAACCTAACAGTAACCCTTACCCTAACTCTAACCCTAACCCTAACCTAACCCATACCCTTACCCTAACAGTAACCCCAACCTTAACCCTAACCCTAACCCTAAACCTTACTCTTATCCTAACACTAACCCTAACACTTACACTTACCCTTAAACTAACCCCTACCCTAACCCTAACCCTAACCCTTATCCTAACCCTAACCCTAACACTTACCCTTACCCTAACCCTAAATCCAACCCCAACACTAATCCTTAACCTAATCCTTACACTTACCCTAACCCTAACCCTAACCCTTACCCTAAACCGTACCCTTACTCTAAACCTAACTCTAACCCTTACCCTAAACCTAACGCTAATCCTAACCCTAAACCTTACCCTTACCTTAACCCTAACCCTAACCCTTACACTTACCCTTACCCTAACGCTAACCCTTACCCTAACACAAACACATACCCTAACACATACCCTTACTCTTTCCCTAACCCCAACCCTAACCTTAACTCTAATCCTAACCCTAACCCTAACCCTAAACCTAAACCTAACCCTAACCCATACCCTAAACCTTACCCTAACCTTAAACCTAAACCTAACCCTAACACTAACCCTTACCTTAACCTAACCCTAATCCTAACCGTAACCCTTACCCTTACCCCAAACCTAACCCTAACCCTAAAACTAACCCTGACCCTAACCTTAACACTAAACCTTACCCTTACCCTAACCCTAACCCTAAACATAACCCTAAACCTAACCCTAACCCTAACCCTAAACCTAACCCTAATTCTAACCCTAACGCTTAACCTAAACCTAACACTAACTTTAACCCTAACCCTAAACCTTACCCTAACCCTAACCCTAACTCTAACCCTTACCCTAACCCTAACCCTAACCCTAAACTTAACACTTCCCCTTCCCCTAACCCTAACCCTAAACCTAACCCTAACCCTAACCCTGACCCTAACCGTTACCCTTACACTAACTCTAACCCTAACCCTAAACCTAACCCTAACCCTAAACTTGACCCTAACCCATACCCTTACCCTAACCATAACCCTAATCCTAACCCTAAACATAACCCTAACCCTAATCCTAACCCTTACCCTAACCCTAACCCTAACCCTAACCCTTACCCTTACCCTAAACCTAACCCTAACCTTAACCCTAACCCTAACCCTAAACCTAACCTTAACCCTAACCCTTATCCTTTCCATACCCCTAACCCTAAGCCTAACCCTTACCCTATCCCTAACTCTTAACCTAACCCTAACCCTAACAATAACCCTTAACCTTACCCTAATCCTAACCCCAAACCTAACCCTAACCCTAACCCTTAACCTTACCCTAACGCTAACCCTAACCCTAACACTAAACCTAACCCTAACCCTAACCCTAACCTTAACCCTTAACCTTACCCTTAACCTAACCATAACCCTAACCCTAAACCTTACCCTAACCCTATCCCTAACCCTTACCCTAACTCTTAACCTAACCCTAACCCTAACCCTAACCTTAACCCTTACCCTAACCCTAAACCTAACCCTTACCCTATCCCTAACTCTTAACCTAACCCTAACCCTAACCCTAACCCTAACCCTTACCCTTACCCTAACCCTAACCCCAAAACTAACCCTAACCCTTAAACTTACCCTAACGCTAACCCTAACCCTAACCCTAACCCTAACCCTAACCTTAACCGTAAACCTTACCCTTACGCTAACCATAACCCTAACCCTAAACCTTACCCTAACCCTAACCCTAACCCTTACCCTTACCCTAACCCTAACCCCAAACCTAACCATAACCCTTACCCTTACCCTAACCCTAACCCTAAGCTTAACCCTAACCCTAACCCTAAACCTAACCTTAACCCTAACGCTTATCCTTTCCATAAACCTAACCCAAACCCTAAACCTAACCCTAACCCTAAACCTAACCCTTACCCTTACCCTAACCCTAAACCTAAACCTAACAGGAACCCTTACCTTACCCTAACCCTAACCCTAATTCTAATCCTAACTTTAACCCTAACTCTTACGTTTACGCTAACCCGAACCCTAACCTTAACCCTAACCCTAAACCTAACCCTAACCCTTAACCTAACCCTAATCCTTACCCTAACCTAACACTTATCCTTACCCTAACCCTAACCCAAACCTTAACCCTAACCCTAACCCTAACCCTAACCCTTACCCTTACCCTTATAGTAACACTAAAACTAACCCTAACCCTAACATTTTCCCTAACCCTATCCCTTACCCTTACCCTACCCCTAACCCTAAACCTAACCCTAACCGTAACCCCTAACCCTAGCTCTAACCCTTACCTTTACCCTAACCCTAACCCTAACCCTAATCCTTACACTTAACCTAACCCTAACCCTAACCTTAACCCCAACGCTAAACCTAACTGTAGCCCTAACCCTAACACTAACCTAACCCTTACCCTTACCCTAAACCTAACCCTAACCCTAACCCTAACCCTAACCCTAACCCTAACCCTAACCTAACCCTTACCCTTACCCTAAACCTAACCCTAAACCTAACCCGAACCCTTACCCTTATCCTAACCCTAACCCTAACCCTAACACTTACCCTTACCCTAACCCTAACCCTAACCCTAATCCTTACCCTTACCCTAATCCTAACCCTAAACCTAACACTTACCTTTACCCTAACCCTAACCCTAACCTTAACCCCAACCCTAAACCTAAACCTAACCCTAACCCTAACCCTTACCCTAAACCTAACCCTAACCCTAACCCTAACCCTAACACTTAAACTTACCCTAACCCTAACCCTTATCCTAACCCCAACCCTAACCCTTACCCTAATCCTAACCCTAACACTAACCCTAACCGTAACCCTAACGATAACCCTAACCCTAACCCTTACCCTTACCCTAACCCTAACCCCAAACCTAACCATAACCCTTACCCTTACCCTAACACTGACCCTAAACTTAACCCTAACCCTAACCCTAACCCTAATCTAACCCTAATGCTAACACTTACCCTTACCCTAACCCTAACCCTAACAGTAACCCTAAACATTACCCTAACCCTAACCCTTACCCTAACTCTAACCCTAAACCCTGACCCTTACCCTAACCCTAAACCTAACCCTAAACCTAACTCTTACCTTTACCCTAACACTAACCCCAACCCTAACCCTTAACCTTACCATAAACTAACCCTCACCCTTACCGTAACCCTAACCATAACTCTAACCCTAACCCTAAACCTTACCCTAACCCTAACCCTTATCCTAAACCTAACCCTAACCCTTACCCTAATCCTAACCCTAACCCTAACCCTAACCCTAACGATAACCCTAACCCTAAACCTAACCCTAACCCTAACCCTTACCCTTACCATAAACCTAACCCTAACCCTAACCCTTACCCTTACCCAACCCTATCCCCAAACCTAACCATAACCCTTACCCTTACCCTAACACTAACCCTAAACTTAACCCTAACCCTAACCCTAACCCTAATCTAACCCTAATGCTACCCCTTACCCTTAACCTAACCCTAACCCAAACAGTAACCCTAAACATTACCCAAACCCTAACCCTTACCATAACCTTAACCCTAAACCCCAACCCTTACCCTAACCCTAACCCTAACCCTAAATCTAACACTTACCCTTACCCTAACACTAACCCCAACCCTAACCCTTAACCTTACCCTAAACCTAACCCTCACCCTTACCCGAACCATAACCCTAACCCTAACCTAACTCTAACAGTAACACCTAAACCTAATCCTAACCCTTACCCTTACCCTAAGCCTAACCCTAACCTTAAACCCAACCCTAATCCTAACCCTTACCCTAACACTTAACCTAACCCAAACCCTAGCACTAACACTTTCCCTTACCCTTATCGTAACCGTATCCCTAACCCTAACACTTATCCTTACCCTTATCCTAACCGTAACCCTAACCCTAACCCTTACCCTAACCCTAACCCTAACATTAACGCTTACCCTTACTCTAACCCTAACCCTAACCCTAACCTAACCCTAACCCTAACCCCTAACCCTAAGCCTAACACTTACCCTTACTCTAACCCCAACCCTAACCCTAACCCTAACCCTTACCCTAATCCTAACCATAAGCCTAACCTCACCCAAACACTTGCCCTAACCCTAAGCCTAAAACTTACCCTTACCCTAACCCTAAACCTAAACTTAACCCCAAGCCTAAACTTAACCCTAACCCAACCAATTCCCTAACACTTACCCTAACCCTAACCCTAACCCTAATCCTAACACTTACCCTTACCCTAAATCTAACCCTATCCCTAACCCTTACCCTAACCCTAACCCGAACTCTAACCCTAACCTTACACTTATTCTTACCCTAACCCTAACCCTAAACCTAACCCCTAACCCTAAACCTTACCCAACCCTAAACCTAACCCTTACCCTAACCCTAACCCTTACCCTTATCCTAACCCAAACCCTAACCATAACCCTAAACTTAACCCTAACCCTAAACCTAACCCTAACCCTTACCTTTACACTAACCCTAACCCTAAACCTAACCCTGACCCTAACCCTAACCCTAACGTTAACCTTAATCCTAACCCTAACCCTTACCCATACCCTAACCCTAACCCTAAACCTAACACTAACCCTAACCCTAACAATAACCATAACCTTACCCTAACCCTAAACCTCAACTTAAAAACTAACCCTAACCCTAACTCTAACTATTACCCTTACGGTAAACCTAACCCTAAACCTAATGCTTACCCTTACCCTAACCCTAACCCTAACCCTAACGCTAAACCTTACCCTTACACTAACCCTAACCCTAACCCTAACCCTTACACTAACCCTAACCCTAAACCTAACCCTAAACCTAACCCTTACCCTAACCCTAACCCTAACCCTAATCTAACCCTAACCCTAACCCTAACCCTTACCCTAACCTTAACCCTAACCCTAACCTTAACCCTAACCCTCACGCTAAACCTTACCCTTACCCTTACCCTAACCCTAAACCTAACCCTACCCCTAACCCTATCCCTAGCCCTATCCCTTTACCTTCCGTAACCCTAACCCTAACCCTAACCCTAACAGTAACACCTAAACCTAATCCTAACCCTTACCCTTACCCTAACCCTAATACTAACCTTAACCCCAACCCTAAACCTAACCCTAAACCTAACCCTTACCCTAACCCTAACCCTAACCATAACACTTACCCTTACCCTTAACCTAACCGTATCCCTAACCCTAACATTTACCCTTACCCTTATCCTAACCGTAACCCTAATCCTAACCCTTACCCTAACCCTAACCCTAACATTAACGCTTACCCTTACACTAACCCTAACCCTAACCCTAATCTAACCCTAACCCTAACCAATAAACCTAAGCCTAACCCTTACCTTTCTCCTAACCCTAACACTAACCCTAACACTTACACTTACCCTAACTCCAACCCTAAACCTAACCCTAACCCTTACCCTAACCCTAACCGTAAACCTAACCCTAAAACTTACCCTAACCCTAACCCTAACCCTAACCCTTACACTTACCCTAACCCTAAACCTAACCTTATCCCCAACACTAACCTTAAAACTAACCCTAACCAATTCCCTAACACTTACCCTAACCCTAACCATAACCCTAACCCTAACACTTACCCTTACCCTAACACTTATCCTTACCCTAACGCTAACCCTAAACCTAACCCCTAAACCTAAACCTTAACCAACCCTAACTCTAACTCTAACCCTTACACTTACCCTAACCCTAAACCTAACCCTAACCCTAAGCCTAACCCTTACCCTAACCCTAACCCTAACCCAAACCCTAACCCTAACCCTAACCCTAACCCTAAATCTTACCCTTACCGTAAACCTAAACCTAACCCTAACCCTAATCCTTATGCTAAACCTAACCCTCACCTTAACCCTAACAATTACCCTTACCGTAAACCTAACCCCAACCCTAAAACTAACCCTAACCCTAACCCTAACCCTTACCCTAACCCTGACCCTAACCCTAACCGTAACACTTACCATTACCTTAACCCTAACCCTAACCTTAATCATTATCCTAACCCTAACTCTAACCCTAACTATTACCCTAACTCTATCCTTAACCTAACCCCTAACCGTTACCCTAAACCTATCCCTAACCCTAACCCTTACCCTTACCCTTATCCTAACCCTAACCCTAACTCTGACACTCACCCTAACCCTAACACTAACCCTTACAATTATCCTAACCCTATCCATAAACCTAACCTAACCATAACCCTAACACTTATCCTTATCCTAACCCTAACCGTAAACCTTACCCTAAACGTAACCCTAAAACCTAACCCTAACACTAATCCTAAACCATACCCTAACCCTAACCCTAACCCCTACCCTAACCCTAAACCTACCCCTAAACCTAACCGTATCCCTTACCCTAACCCTAACCCTAACTCTTTCCCTTAACCTAACACTATCCCTAACCATAAACCTAATCCTTAACCTTACCCTAAACCTAAATCTACCCGTAACCCTGACCCTAACGCTTACCTAACCAAAACCCTAATCCTAACCCTAACACTTACCCTTCCCTAACCCTAAACCTAACCCTTACCTTAACCACAACCCTTACCCTTACCCTAACACTAACCCTTACCCAAACCCTAACCCTAACGCTAACCCTAACCTTAACCCTAACCCTTCCCCTTGCCCTAACCCGAACCCTAATCCTAACCCTAACCCTTACCCTTACCCTAACCCTAACCGTACCCGTTAACCTAACACTAACAATAACCCTAACCCCTAACCCTAACACTTAACCTAACCCTAACCCTAACCCTAACCCTAATCCTAACCTTAACCCTAACCCTAACCCTAACCCACAAACCTAAACCTAACCCTAACCCTCACCATTATCCTAACCCTAACCCTAACAATTACCCTTATACTAACCCATACCCTAACCCTAACCCTAACCCTAACCCTTATCCTCACCCTAACCCTTACCCTAACCCTTACCTTTACCCTAATCATAAACCTAACCCAAACTTAACACTAACCCTAACCCTAAACCTTACCCTTACCCTAAACCTAACCCTAACCCTTACCCTAAACATAACCGTAATCCTAACCCTCACCCTTAGCTTAACCCTAACCCGAACCGTAACCCTAACACATACCCTTACCCTAACCCTAACTCTAACCCTAAACCTAAACCTAAACCTAACCCTAAACTTAACCCTAACCCTTACCCTTACCCTAACCTTAACCCTGACCCTAACCCTGAACCTAACCCTAACCCTAACCCTAACCCTTACCCTAAACCTAACCCTAACCCTAAACCTTACCCTAACTCTAACCCTAACCCTAACCCTAACACTTACCCTAACCCTAACCCAAACCCTAACCCTTATCCTAACCTTAACCCTAACCCTAACCCTAACCATAACCCTTAAACCAACCCTAACACTAACTCTAACCCCTAACCCTAAACCTTACTCTAACTCTAACCCTAACACTAACCCCTAACCCTAACCCTAACCCTAAGCAATAACTCTAACCCTAACCGTAAGCCTTACCCTTATCCTAACCCTAACCTTAAACCTAACCCAACCCTAACCCTAACACTAAACCTTACCCTTACCCTAACCCTAACCCTAACCCTAACCCTTACCCTAAACCTAACCCTAAAACTAACCCTAACCCTAACCCTTACCCTAACCCTAACCCTAATCCTAACCCTAAACCTAACCCTAAACCTAACCTTAACGTTAACCCTAACCCTAACCCTTACCCTAACCCTAACACTAACTTTTACCGCAACCCTAAACCTAACCCTAACCCTAACCCTAACCCTTACCCTAACCCTAACCCGAACCCTAACCGGAACACTTACCATTACCCTAACCCTAACACTAACCTTATTCCTTAACCTAACCCTAACTCTAACCCTAACTCTTACCCTAACACTAACCCTAACCTAACCCCTAACCATTACCCTAAACCTAAACCTAAACCTTACCCTTATCCTAACCCTAACCCTAACTCTGACACTCACCCTAACCCTAACCCTAACCCTTTCCCTTATCCTAACCCTAACCCTAAACCTAACCCTAACCATAACACTTATCCTTACAATAACCCTAACCTTAAACGTAAACCTAACCCTAACGCCTAACACTAACACTAACACTAACCCTTAAATTAACCTTAACCCTAATCCCTAACCCTAACCCTAACCCTAAACCTAACCCTAACCCTTACCCTTACCCTAACCCTAAACTTAATCTTAACCCTAACCCTTATCCTTTCCCTAACCCTAACCCTAACCCTAAATCTAAACCTAACCCTAACACTAAACCTAACCCTTACCCTTACCCTAACCCTAACCCTTACCCTAACCCTAACCCCAACCCTAACCCTAATCTTTACCCTAACCCTTCCCCTTATCCTAACCCTAATCCTAAACCTAAACCTAACGGTAACCCTAACCCTAACCCTTACCCTAAACCTTACCCTAGCCCTAACCTAACCTTTACCCTTACCCAAACCATGACCCTAACCTTAACCCTAACACTAAACCTAACCCTAAGCCTTACCCTTACATTAACCCTAACCCTAAACCTAACCCTAACCTTAACCCTATCCCTAACCCTTACCCTTACCCTAACCCTAACCCTAACCCTAACCTTAACCCTAACCCTAACCCTAATCCTTACCCTAACCCTAACCCTAACCCTAATCCTTATCTTTACACTTACCCTAACCCTAATCTTAACCCCAAACCCAAACCTAACCCTAACCCTAACTCTCACCCTTACCCTAACTCTAACCCTAACCCTAACACTAACCCTAACCCCCAACCCTAACCCTAACCCTAACCCTCAGGCTAATTGTACCCCTAACCCTAACAATTACCCTTATCCTAACCCATACCCTAACCCTAACCCTAACACTAACTCTTACCCTAACCCTAACCCTTACCCTTACCCTAAACCTAACCCTAAACCTTACCCTAAACCTAACCCTAACCCTAACCCTTAGCTTAACCCTAACGCTAACCATAACACATACCCTTACACTAACCCTAACTCTAACCCTAAACCTAAACCTAAACCAAACCCTGAACTTAACCCTAACCCTTACCCTTACCCTACCCTTAACCCTAACCCTAAACCTAAACCTAACCCTAACCCTACCCCTAACCCTTACCCTAACCCTTCCTCTACCCCTAACCCTTACCCTTACACTAACCCTAACCCTAACCCTAACCCTTATCCTAACCCTTACCCTAACTCTAACCCTTAAACTAACGCTAACACTAACTCTAACCCCTAACCCTAACACTAACCCCTAACCCCTAACCCTAACCCTAACCCTTACCCTTATCCAAACCTTAACACTAACACATACCCTTACCCTAACCCCTACCCTAACCCTAACCCTAACCCTAACCATTACACTAACCCTAACCCTAACAGTAACCCTAAACCTTACCCTTCCCCTTACCTTAACCCTAACCCTAACCCTTTCCCTTACCCTAATGCTAACCCTAACCCTAACACATACGCTAACACATACCCTTACCCTAACCCTACCCTAACCCTAACCATAACCCTAAACCTAAAAATAAACCTAACCCTAGCCCTAACGCTCACCCTTACCCTATCCCTAACCTTAACCCGAACACTAACCTTAACCCTAACCCTTACCCTTACCCTTACCTAACCCTAACCCTAAACCTAACCCTAACGCTAATCCTAACCCTAACTCTTACCCTTACCCTAACTCTAACACTAACCCTGAAACTAACCCTAAACATAACCTTAACCCTAACCTTTACCCATTCCCTAAACCTAACCCTAACCCTTACACTAAACCAAACCCTAACCCTAACTCTAACTCTTACCCTAACCCTAACACCAACCCATAAACCTAACCCTGACCCTAACCCTAACCCTAACCCTTAACCTTAACTTAACACTACCCCTACCTCTAACCCTAACCCTCACAATAACCCTAAACTTAACCCTACCCCTAACCCTAACCCTTACCCTTACCCTAACCCTAACCCTAAACCTAACCCTAACCCTAACCCTGACATTAACCCTTACCCTAACCCTAACCCTAATCCTTACCCTAAACCTAACCCTATACCTAACCCTATCCCTTACACTTACCCTAACCCTAACCTTAACGCCAACCCTAAACCTAACACTAATCCCAAAACTAACCCTTACCCTAACCCTAACCCTAACCCTTATCCTAACCCTAACCCTAACCCGAACCCTAACCATAACCCTTAAACCAACCCTAACACTAACTCTAACCCCTAACCCTAACCCTTACCCTAATTCTAACCCTAACCCTAACCCTTACCCTTACCCTTATCCTAACCCTAACCTTAACACTTACCGTTACCCTAAACCCTAACCTAACCCTAACCCTAACCCTAACCATTACCCTAACCCTAAACCTAACCCTAACCCTTACCCTTACCCTAACCTTAAACCTAACCGAACCCTAACTCTAACACTAAACCTTACCCTTACCCTAACCCTAACCCTAACCCTAACCCTTACCATAACCCTAATCCTAATCCTAACCCTAAACCTAACCCTAACCCTAACCCTTAACGCTAACCCTAACCCTAACCCTAACCATAACCTTAACCCCAACCCTAAAACTAACCCTAACCATAACCCTAACCCTTACCCTAACCCTAACCCTAACCCTAACCGTAACACTTACCATTACCCTAACCCTAACCCTAACCTTAATCCTTATCCTAACCATAACTCTAACCCTAACTCTTACCCTAACACTAACCCTAACCTAACCCCTAACCGTTACACTAACCCTAACCCTAACCCTTACCCTTATCCTAACCATAACCCTAACCCTAACCCTAAAACTTACCCTAACCCTTATCCTAACACTAACCCTAACCCCTAACCCTAACCCTAACCCTAACCCTAACCCTAACACTGACACTCACCCTAACCCTAACCCTAACCCTTACCATTATCCAAACCCTAACCCTAAACCTAACCCTAACCCTAACACAAATCCTTACCCTAACCCTAACCTTAAACCTAACCCTAACGCCTAACCCTAACCCTAACCCTAACCCTAACCCTTACCCTAACCCTAACCCCAATCCTAACCCTAACCCTTACCCTAATCCTAATCCTAAACCTTAACCTAACCCTAACCCTAACGCTTATCCTAACCCTAACCCTAGCCCTAACCTAACTTTTACCCTTACCCAAACCCTAACCCTAACCTTAACCCTAACCCTAAACCTAAACCTAAGCCTTACCCTTACCCTAACCCTAACCCTAAACCTAATCCTAACTTTAACCCTATCCCTAACCCTAACCCTTACCTTTACCCTACACTAACCCTAACCCTAAACCTTACCCTAACCCTGACCCTAACCCTAACCCTAACTCTCACCCTTACCCTAACCCTAACCCTAACCCTAACCCTAAACCTAACCCTAACCCCCAACCCTAACCCTAACCCTAAACCTCACGCTTATCCTAACCCTAACCCTAACAATTACCCTTATCCTAACCCATACCCTAACCCTAACTCTTACCCTAACCCTAACCCTTACCCTTACCCTAAACATAACCCTAAACTTTACTCTAAACCTAACCCTAACCCTAACCCTTAGCTTAACCCTAACCCTAACCCTAACACATACCCTTACCCTAACCCTAACTCTAACCCTAAACCTAAACCTAAACCTAACCCTGAACTTAACCCTAATACTTACCCTTACCCTACGCTTAACCCTAACCATAATCCTAAACCTAACCCAACCCCTACCCCTAACCCTTACCCTAACCCTACCTCTACCCCTAAACCTTACCCTTACCCTAACACTAACCCTAATCCTAACCCTAACCCTTATCCTAACCCTTACCCTAACCCTAACCCTAAACCTTAAACTAACCCTAACACTAACTCTAACCCCTCACCCTAACACTAACCCTAACCCCTAACCCCTAACCCTAACCCTAACCATTACCCTAACCCTAACCCTAAACCTTAGCCTTACCCTAACCCTAACCCTCACCTTAACCCTAACCCTAACCCTAAACCTACACTTAACCCTAACCCTTATCCTTTCCTTAACAGTAACCCTAACCCTAACCCTAAAGCTAACCCTAAACCTAAACCTAACCATTACCCTTACCCTAACCCTAACCCTAAACCTAACCCTAACCCTAACTCTAACCCTAAACCTAAACCTAACCCTTACCCTAACCCTAACCCTAACCCTAACCTAACCCTTACCCTTACCCTAACCCTAACCCTAACCTTAACCCTAACCCTAAACCTAACCCTAAACCTTACCCTTATCCTAACCCTAACCCTAAACTTAACCCTAACCCTAACCCTAAAACTATACCTTACCCTTATCCTAAACCTAACCTTTAAATGAAACCTAACCCTTAATCTTACCCTAACCCTACCCCTCACCTTAACCCTAACCCTAACCCTAACTCTAACCCTTACCCTTCCCCTAACTCCAACCATACACTTAACCTTAACCCTAACCCTATCAATAACCCTATACATTACCCTTACACTAACACTAACCCTAAACCTAACCCTAACCCTTACCCTTACCCTAACCCTAACCCTCACCTTAACCCTAACCCTAACCCTAAACCTAACCCTTACCCTGACCCTAACCCTAACACTAACCCTCATCCTAAACCTAACCCTAACCCTAACCTTTACCCTAATCCTAAATCTAAAATTACCCTAACCCTAACCCTAACCCGAACCCCAACCATAACCCCTAAACCTAACCCTAATCCTTACCCTAACCCGAAACCTAACCCTAACCCTTACCCTAAACCTTACCCTTACCATAACCCTAA
>JANJXV010000181.1:207500-212500 GCA_024803745.1 Megascapheus bottae | reverse complement strand
TTCCTAAATATACCCTTAACCTTACCCTAACCCTAAACCTAACCCTAACCCTAACCCTAACCCTTACCCTAACCCTAACCCTAACCCTTATCCTAACCCAAAACCTAAACCTAACCCTAACCCTAACCCTAAACCTTACCCTAAAACTAACCCTAACCCTAACCCTAACCCTTACCCTAAACCTAACCCTAACCCTAACCCTAACTCTTACCCTTACCATAAACCTAACCCTAACCCTACTCTAAACCTTACGCTAAACCTAACCCTAACCCTAACCCTAACAATTACCCTTACCCTAAACCTAACCCTAACCCTAACCCTTACCCTTAACCTAACCCTAACCCTAACCCTTATACTAACCCTAACCCTTACCCTAACCCTTACCTTTACCCTAACCCTAAATCTAACCCAAAGTTAACACTAACCCTAACACTAAACCTTACCCTTACCCTAAACCTAACCCTAACCCTTACCCTAAACCTAACCGTAACCCTAACCCTCACTCTTAGCTTAACCCTAACCCTAACCGTAACCCTAACACATACCCTTACCCTAATCCTAACTCTAACCCTAAACCTAAACCTAAACCTAACTCTAACCTTAAACCTAACCCTTACCCTTACCCTAACCTTAACCCTAACCATAACCCTAACCTAACCCTAACCCTAACCCTAACCCTTACCCTTACCCTAAACCTAACCCTCACCCTAAACCTTACCCTAACTCTAACCCTAACCCTAACCCTAACACTTACCCTAACCCTAACCCTAACTCTAACCCTTATCCTAACGCTATCCGTAACCCTAACCCTAACCATAACCCTTAAACCAACCCTAACACTAACTCTAACCCGTAACCCTAACCCTTACCCTAACTCTAACACTAACCCTAACCCCTAACCCTAACCCTAACCCTAAGCACTAACTCTAAACCTAACCCTAACCCTTAACCTTATCCTAATCCTAACCTTAACACTTACCCTTACCCTAACCCCTACCCTAACCCTAACCCTAAACCTAACCATTACCCTAACCCTAACCCTAATCCTAACCCTTACCCTTACCCTACCTTAAACCTAACCCAACCCTAAACCTAACCCTAATCCTTACCCTAAACCTAACCCTAATCCTAACCCTAACCCTAACCCTTACCCTAACCCTAACCCTAATCCTAACACTAAACCTAACCCTAAACCTAACCTTAACCCTAACCCTAACCCTAACCCTTACCCTAACCCTAACCCTAACCCTAACCGTAACACTTACCATTACCCTAACCCTAACCCTAACTTTAATCCTTATCATAACCCTAACTCTAACCCTAACTCTTACCCTAACACTAACCCTAACCTAACCCCTATCCATTACCCTTACACTTATCCTAACCCTAACCCTAACTCTGACACTCACCCTAACACTAACACTAACCCTTACCCTTATCCTAACCCTAACCCTAAACCTAACCCTAACCCTAACCCTAACACTTATCCTTACCCTAACCCTAACCTTAAACCTAACCCTAACCCTAACCCTAACGCCGAACCCTAACACTAACACTAAACCTTACCCTAACCTTAACCCTAATCCCTAACCCTAACCCTTACCTAACCCTAACCCTAACCCTAAACCTAACCGTATCCCTTACCCTAACCCTAACCCTAACTCTTACCCTTAACCTAACCCTGTCCCTAACCCTAACCCTAACCCTAAACCTAACCCTAAACCTAACCCTAACACTAAACCTAACCCTTACCCTAATACTCACCTTGACTCAAACACTAAACCTAACCCTAAACCTAACCCTTAACCTAACCCTAACCGTAGTCCTAACCCTAACCCTTAACCTTACCCTAACCCTCACCCTAACCCTAAAACAAACCCTAACCCTAACCCTAAACCTAAACTTAACCCTAACCCTTATCCTTTCCCTAACCCTAACCCTAACCTTAACCCTAACTCTTACCCTTAAGCTAACCCTAACACTAAAACTAACCCTAACCCTAACCCTATCTATAAACCTATCCCTTACCCTTACCCTAACCCTAACCGGTAACCTAACCCTAACCATAACTCCTAACACTCACCCTAACCCTAACCCTTACCCTTACCCTAACCCTAACCCCAATCCTAATCCTAACCCTAACCCTTACCCTTACCCTAACGCTAATCCTAAACCTTAACCGCAACCCTAAACTTAACCATAACCCTAACCCTAACCCTTTCCCTAACCATAACACTAACCCTAACACTAACACTTACCTTACCCTAACCCTAACCCTAACCCTAAACCTAAACCTAACCCTAAACCTACCCCTAACCCTAACCATTACACTTACCCAAACCCTAACCCTAACCCTTAACCTTACACTAACCCTAACCCTAACCCTTACCCTAATACTAACCCTAACCGTAACCTTAACCCTTACCCTAACCCTAACCCTAATCCTACCTCTATCCCTTACCCTAACCCTAACCCTAACCCTAAACCTAAACCTAACCCTTACCCTAACCCTAACCCTAACCCTAACCATTACCCTTAACCTAACCTAACCCAAAACCTAACCCTTACTCATACCCAAAACTAACCCTCACCTTAACCCAAACCCTAACCCTAAACCTAACCTTAACCCTAACCCTTATCCTTTCCCTAACCCTAACCCTAACCTGTACCCTAACCCAATTCGAACCCTAACATAACCCTTACCATTGCCCTAACCCAAACGCTTATCCTAACCCTTACCATAACCCTAACCCTAACCCTAACCCTTAACCTAACCCTAACACTAACCCTAACCCCTAACGCTAACCCTTACACTAACCATAACCATAACCCTTACCCTAATCCCTAACCCTAACCCTAACCGTAACCCTAAAACCTAAACCTAACCCTGCCCTAACCCTTACCCTTATCCTAACCCTAACCCTAACCCTAACAATTACCCTTACCCTAACCCCAATCCTAACGCTAACCCTAAACCTAACCCTTACCCTAACCCTAACACTAACCATAACCCTTAACCTTACACTTACCTTAAACCTAAACCTAACCCTAAACCTAAACCTAACCCTAACACTTACCCTTACCCTTACCCTAACCCTAACCCTAACCCTAACCCTAAACCAAACCCTAACCCTAAACCTATCCCTTAGGTTCACCCTAACCCTAACCCTAAACCTAAACCTAACCCTTACCCTTACCCTAACCCTAAACCTAACCCTAACCCTAACCCTAACCTTAAACCTAACACTTACCCTTACCCTAACCCTAACCCTAATCCTAACCCTAAACCTAAACCTAAACCTAACCCTTACCCTAAACCTAACCCTAACCCTAACCTAACCCTTACCCTTACCCTACCACTAACCTTAACCCCAACCCTAAACCTAAGCCTAACCCTAACCTTAACCCTTACCCTAACCGTAACACTAACCCTAATACTAAAACTTACCTTTCCCTATCCCTAACCCTAACCCTAACCCTTATCCTAACCCTAACCCTAACCCTAACGCTTTACCTAAACCTAACAAGAACCATAACCCCTAACCCTAAACCTTAACCTAACCCTAAATCTAAACTAACCCTAACCCCTAACCCTAAACCTAACCCTAAACCTAACCCTACCCCTTACCCTTACTCTAACCCTAAACCTAACCCTATACCTAACCCTAACCCTAATCCTTATCCTAACCCTAACTCTAACCCTAACCCATACACTTACCCTAACCCTAAAACTAACCCTAAACCTAACCCTAACCCTTACCCTTACCTTAACCCTAACCCTAACCCTAACCCAAACCCTAAACCTTACTCTTAACCTAAACCTAACACTAACCCTTACCCTAACCCTTACCCTTATCCTAACCCTAACCCTAACCCTAACCCTTAACCTTACCCTAACGCTAACCCTAAACTTAACCCCAAACCTAAACCTAACCCTAACCTAACCTTAACCCTTATCCTATCCCTAACCCTAACCCTAACACTAACACTTACCCTTATCCTAACTGTAACCCAAACCCTAACCCTAACCCTTATACTAAACCTAACCCTAACTCTAACCCTAAACCTAACCTAACCCTAACCCTAACCCTTACTCTTACCCAAACCCTAACCCTAACCCTAAACCTTACCCTAACCCTAACCCTAACCCTAAAACTTATTCTAAACCTAACCCTAAACCTAAACCTTGCCCTAACCCTAACCCTAACTCTAACCCTAAAACTTACCCTAACCCTAACCCTAACCCTTACCCTAACCCTAACCCTAACCCTAACCGTAACACTTACCATTACCCTAACCCTAACCCTAACTTTAATCCTTATCATAACCCTAACTCTAACCCTAACTCTTACCCTAACACTAACCCTAACCTAACCCCTAACCATTACCCTTACACTTATCCTAACCCTAACCCTAACTCTGACACTCACCCTAACACTAACACTAACCCTTACCCTTATCCTAACCCTAACCCTAAACCTAACCCTAACCCTAACCCTAACACTTATCCTTACCCTAACCCTAACCTTAAACCTAACCCTAACCCTAACCCTAACGCCGAACCCTAACACTAACACTAAACCTTACCCTAACCTTAACCCTAATCCCTAACCCTAACCCTTACCTAACCCTAACCCTAACCCTAAACCTAACCGTATCCCTTACCCTAACCCTAACCCTAACTCTTACCCTTAACCTAACCCTGTCCCTAACCCTAACCCTAACCCTAAACCTAACCCTAAACCTAACCCTAACACTAAACCTAACCCTTACCCTAATACTCACCTTGACTCAAACACTAAACCTAACCCTAAACCTAACCCTTAACCTAACCCTAACCCTAGTCCTAACCCTAACCCTTAACCTTACCCTAACCCTCACCCTAACCCTAAAACAAACCCTAACCCTAACCCTAAACCTAAACTTAACCCTAACCCTTATCCTTTCCCTAACCCTAACCCTAACCTTAACCCTAACTCTTACCCTTAAGCTAACCCTAA